>DWON01002974.1:0-19139 GCA_018251015.1 Phocides pigmalion okeechobee
GTCAGCTGGATGTTCGGTTCAGTTTTGACGACCCGTTGTTCTGTTCCGTTAATGATGGAAATCTTTATGAATAAATAAACGTTAATAATAAATAATGGCAATAAAGTGCATTGCCCCGCAGTTTGTGTACATCGGAGATTGAGAAAGTTAAAGTCGAGCGTGGTCGTAAGTTGGATGGGTGACTGCAAGTAGCTAAAAACTTTGCCCCTTTTGGTTCTTCGAAGCGTAGATTAAGTATTCGGCAGTAGTTCTTACCCATAGACACACATCGATAATCCTTATTGTTGTGACATCCTTAAGGGCATGGGCGGTGTGACAACATTTGGCTGATGGGTTGAATTTTAACGCTATATCTCCTGCTATTGTAAGGAGAGATTAGTCGCCTGTATAAGGACTTAAAAAGCGTTCTAGCTAAAAGTCACTATTCCTCAATTCTTAATTCAGAACTAGAATCCTGTTTTTTTTTTTTGAAGTAGAAAAGAAGCGTGAGGACCTAAGGGTGAGCGAACACTGTTGAACTTACATATTTGTAACGAACTCCAAGAACAAGAATCCTGTCAATTGTGTTCCTATACTGACAAAGATCGTCTTTATGAAAAAAAACTATAGTATCATGTTCGACCACACTCTTATACCAACCATACCTTGCCATCGAAAAGTAAGAATTGCTTTAAGAAATGTTTGTAGTGATTTTTACTTCTCTGCCAAACCGTATGTATATTATATTATCTTTTATTAATTTTTTTTACAAACATGTGTACATATGTTTGTAAAAAAAATGACCCTTTATTTCTACTCCCTTTACATTCTGTATTTATTATTGTATGTAACGGGATAACCAAATTTAACCTATACAGAAAGTTCATAAAACAAATTGGACCACATTATCCATAGTGTTCCGAATGTCAAATCTATAGAAATTGTTTTGAAAAGGTTATTCCGCAGTAAGTTAGTACTTATCTTAAGGTTCGTTCCCACGAATGCGGGCGGTAATAAATAACGCTTCCAATAACAGTGACTACATTAAATCAAGTTCCGGTATAGGGTTTGCATCATAGTTGATATAACATCGATAGCCCATTTAAATCGGAGCGTCTGCTATTGTGATAAATAATCCTCTATATTACAACGCGGAATTATTTGCTATAGAAATGTCTGTTTCATAATCTATCATTTATCCAGGAACTATACAACCTATTAACAACAGCTCTGTTAGGTAACGCTACCTAATTTTTATGGAATATTATGTAAGGAAATACTTAAAAAATGTATGTTGTTGCAAGAAAAAAACTATTTACCTACAAAGCTTTATTGGAATCCATTATTCCGTAGTAACTAAGTAGTAACTAACATTGTAATACGACTATGCACGTGTATTGATAACATTAGTAACTCTAGTCACTAAAGCATCACTCCATATAATCTTGACATCTTTAAATGGGAACCCAGCCTAACAGATCATTAATGTTTCAAAAGTACATGAAGATTACAAACCTGCATTGGACCAACTTGGTGGCACACCCTTTTACCTTATGTCTAATATTGGGTCTGTCGATTATATATTAAATATCTATTTTCATAATTCATTAAACATCCATTAGGCTTCAAAGGTCCGCTGTTAGAAACTTGATCCTGTATGCAAATTAAAGCAATGACTAAATGTAAAGAAATTTAAAGTAGTCCACTATTTAAAATGTCTATTCATGTAGGTATGTGCCTACCGATACGCGGTTCCTTTTAAGTACGCAATAAATAACACATTACCTAATGACAATGAATTATAAAACTGACCTTTACCTCGTATTCTCCATCTAGTAACCGAAGTAGCATGAATAAAACCCTGTCGGTTTTTTCGTTAGAAATAATGCTTCAAAACAAATCTCTTTGCTGTGTCAGTCACTTTGAAATGTACAGGGTAGCAAAGTCGCCCAACTGCCCAAATATCGCACCGTATTCTCGCTTTTGTGTCATTGGAATAAAGGTTCTATTCGCTTTTACGTTTTTATTGAGTAGTTCAAACTAATGTTGCCTGTCTACAGTTAATTGCATTTTGCGAAAGACCGTTTGACTGTCATAATTAAAATGTCTATAATGCGAGAGATAACAGATGAATTGTCAAATGGTCATTACGGTGAACTTGTGTCCCGGATATGTTTTGATCGATGTAAAGTTTTTGTAAGTATCCGTTTTTATTTCCAAGTAAATGCTGTTAGTAATCTTACTAGTTCAGAAATAGGTGCGGCTATACGAATAAAGTTACCGGATCCTGACCAATTGTCAACGTAAAGGGCAAATTGTTACTCGTATACCAAACTATGAAGCATATATGAAAACCATCAATAATAATAAATGATAATAAATACGAAAATTATTAATCTCCCAAAAATACAAAATAAAAATTAAAACAAAGATGTTCTTTTTGTCGAATTTATACATCGGTATATTTGAAAATACCAGTTTTAAGAAAAAGTTATGGTCAATTATGTTTTTCTAACGAACGCTATCTTTTCTGAAGACATACTCGTATTTAGATGTTTTACTTGCGAAAAAGTAAGAAACGGGCATGCAGGCCACCTGATGTTAAGTGGTCACTGCAGCCTATGGACAACCGCGTCCAAACTCAAATAGAACAGAAGTTCTATTTTAGGATGGACGCGGATGCTTTCCTACTCTTGAGGACTAAGATGGTCGCCTCCATTAATGTGTATCTGGCAAGCACACCTTCCCAACCGAAACACAATACATGAAGAACATGTTGCTTTACCGCGGGTTATGAGGATGGGGGTGGTGCCGCCACGGGCGAACTCTATCGGCTCTACCACCTTTAAAATTTTTGACTTTTGTTTGCCGATATTTTGAATTAGTTGCATGGCTCGTGTTCAAGGCTAAACTGCGATGGCGGGGGAAACAGTTGGCAGATGCAAATGTATGTAGATATAATGTATGCATAAATTAATGTATGTTCTCTACGTCTAGTTCGTTATCTATTCCTTCACCATGTTTGTATTTCTAAAGTGGAGAGGTGCGCTTTATAATGATTAAGAAGCTACTAAGATAAACATAAAATTAAGATGTTATCTACACATTATTGGGGTTATCATGTATTATTCGCTATATTCACGGTCAACCGAAAGTCATTGCATCACAAAACGGTATGACTAACGAGAACCAACCATGAGACATGTTATGACGAATATAAAAATTAACCTCCAGCGAATTGTGTCATTCTGCTCGCTAATCTTGCTCTCATCATAATAGGCTTGGTACAATACGGACAAAAGAATTCAGTATGGGTCTTTAGATTTTGTTGAGACGCTGACTAAGGTTCCGTGTGTTTTATAGATTTGCAAAGTAATGTCACAAACGGTTTTATGGATTACATAGGTTCTTTTTTCAACATTTTCAATCAATTATTATACTTTCTTTTTTACTTTTCTTTTCTTTTATACTTATTCAAGCAGTTAAGAAACTAAATATTTAATTGATTGAGATGATAAGTTCCATTTTTTTATTATGTATCTTATAATGAAATAACAACTATTTGGTTCAAATGAGAAGGTTTGAGATAAGATAAGAATTTGGCTCTAGTTGTTAAAGAAAGAGTTGTCTATATTTGTTATCTACTACTATCTTTATCTATTAATATACATCTTAGAAGATCATTTTTCGACAGCCGACTTTCTGTAAAAAGACGATTTTCACGAACCAACTTTAGATTTTTATATGTACATAAGAACATACTTAAATATGAAGCAATTCTGATTTTATTGGAAAACACAAAATATTATCCTATATTTTTGATTACATACAATGTTAAATGAGATGTTGATTTGCTGAATTTTATTTCCCAGATTTTTAAAAAATACGAGTCGATTGTTTGACGTTAACTTCAAAGGGGGTTATTACGCTATTACGCTTTCTGCACTATACTCCTTACATTAGGTATCCCAGCGTTATTGGCGTCATGGACACATACAAAGTTAGTTACACAAGTCTGCAGTCCCCAGAGGAAGAATCTATATTCCATCATTCAAATATCTACTTGACCGGGATCGAACCCGCAGTTTCGTACAGTAGAATAATATGCGAGTTAAACTTCCCTTTAAAATTAAAATTTGCTCTTAATGATGAAAATTTTACATAATAAAAGCCTAGCCTAAACAATGTAAAGAGAGTCTATGCCCATTCGGCATGGTTCCAAGACCGCTAGCCGCATTCCCGTGTTGAATAGTAATCGCAATTCTCTTCGAGAGATATGAACTATCCCTCTTCTCACCGGCGGCGTCGATCAAACGTGGTACTAATTGTTTGAAAAATTTTTGGCACGCGGACACCGCGGACCGCGATTTCAGAGCCAAGCGGAACAAATACGTAATCACTGCTTAGTGGGACATATTTACGCCGCTCTTAATTAAGCATAAGTTATTAACTGGTACAGAACCAAAGTATAATGGTTACTATACACCATTGTCTGATAAACTAAGCGTTGCTTCCTGATCATCTCAGTGCCACTCAAGGTCGCACAATCACTGTACAAGTACTTCCAAATTGTATAGCAACATTATTTTTTATATTACAAATATAAGATACATCTTTCTTTTAAATGCTTTTGACTTTGTGGACACTGGATTGTAAGTTGTGATTATAAGTAACACGTATCTAGATTAAAACTTTGTTATAATTGTTAATAATTTGTGAATTAAATTATAAAAATGCTTGGTGTGATCTCAATTTTAAGACATAATTTGTGTTTATTTAAAAAAAAATGCCAACTACGAAGTTTCTTTGGCCGGCCCCATTCTATAGTAGCTTTGTTTATGTGAGAAGAGTAGCAAACGAGCATGCAAACTACCTGATGTTGAGTAGTCGCAGCTCATAGACATCCACGTACAACCTCACACACGAACGAAATCCTACCTGAGCTCGAACGTAGATTTGTTGCTACTCCTGAGGACTAATATGGTCGCCTCGCTTCAAAGTGTAGCCGGCAACCGCACCTGTCCAACCGAAACACAAGTAATGCTTTACGGTGGATTTTAAGGGCTGCGGTGGTATCTCCCCCGTCGAACTATAGTTCTCCCACCTTTAAAAAATTATGACTATGGTAGATTTCTGTGGCGTTTATAAATAATTTTATAATAATAGACATTAAATAAAAGGCATTTGACGTAGACTTTGACGTAAATCGTATTAAAGTTCCAATAACCCTATACTTCCTTACTCTGTAAACCTTACTATTACTATAAACCTTAAAATGCGATCTATAAAAAAAAAGAGTTACAAAGTATTAAACCAAGCGGATTATTTTGTAATATTAAATATTTCTACACATACATATATACGTGTATGTGTGTGTGAGTGTGTTTGAAATATTTTCATTTTTACATCATATTAGGAACCTAATTAGTTGCTGTATGTCAACTAATTACTGGCTGCGTCTACGTAAGTATGTCTTTGTAGGGAAATGTCGGTTAAAATTTCATGTTTTGCACAATTCCTAAGTTCGCATACAAAATTTTGTGTCTCTGTCATAACCAATAACAACAACAATAACAAATCACAAACCCTTCAACTTCATGCACAAGCAACTCCAACATTCCGACCAATAAAGCGCAAAATAAATATCAAGAGCGAGATTTATTTCAATTACAACAAATGAGCGTGAAAAACAATTATAAAGCTATTGGCAGTACGTATCCGAGGCGGTAAACAACTGCGTAGGGCTGCAGTGTTTCCGATCATTGACAGGACAAAGAGTACACTATATAGCGTACAGTAGAGTTCTCGGACATGCATGTTGATTGGGTAAAGTTTTACTTAGAAGTTTGAAGTCTGGTTATTGTGACTTTTGATTTAATTTGATTACCAAAACGGTATATATAAATTACTGGATTTGCCCGCGGTTTTGGCCATGTAGATTAGCTCAATATTCGAAGCTATCCTAACAATACATGCAGCTATACTTCTACCATAAATGTGTATTTTAAGCAAGTGTGAAAAAGGGATAAATACATTATACAAATTTCCATCTTCTATTTTACTGTCTCGGGATAAGGGGCCTCATTTACGCTATATAGGGAACCTGCTAAATTTTAAGTTACTAGATATATCAATTTCGGGCGAGCATTGAGCTCTTGGTTAGTCAGTCACCTTCGTCATTTATATATATAGATAATATATTACGTACGTATTTATATATATCGATAATATATACGTTTTTATAAAATAAAATTAGCTATTTTTCTAATTGTGCAGAAACTAAATTCAATAACACACCTTAAAAAAATGTAAGACTTTAAGTATATAATTCTTTTTATATTGGAAGTTAAATGATTCTGACGATGGTACCACATGTTAAGCGGTCTCTGCAGCCTAAAGACATCCACGTGCAACGTCGAACAGGACAAAAGTTGTGTTCGATGTCATGCAGAGGCCTTGTTACTCCTGAGGACTGAGATGGTTGCCGTTAACGTTGGTAACGGTCGACGGTAAGTACAGCCGGAAATCGCTTCTCTCCAACTAAGCTTTATTTTACGGCGGATCATGAGGACGACGCAAATACCTCCCCGGACGAACTACAGTTCTCTCACCTGTTACTAATAATGTACACTATAATTTAACAATTTAGTACTTTGTACAATGTTGCATAAATATTTAGAACAAATGTTTATTATAATATTTGTACCGCTGCAAGGGAAGGACGTGGTAACCCTGATTCCAACGCCACAATGTTCATTAACTGACAGCTAATTTTAATCTTCGATTAAGGGTTAGTAAAATTAGCCTTGGGATGTTTTATAGATAGGCTCAAGGCTCGAATCGTAATCTCTAAGAGGTCTGAACAGACCTATCTTAAATTTCTATGTTGTAATAAATATTAAAGAGGGATGGTCTAGTGGCAAGATACTAGTCTCTCATATGGTACTAGTCTAGGGTTCGAATCCCTAGCACATACATTTATCCGATTTTTCGAAGTTGCGGGAATGGGCCGGTAATATGTTGATAATGAATAAATATTATTCTTTTATGTCTATACTATGTAGTAATTGATTGAATTTGATATTCTAAAACTGAAATAAAAAAAATTCATTTACATCTTACATTTTCCGTAAGTAAAGTTTAAGGCATACCGATATTTTAAGATATTAAATGGAATCATAATATCAGCGAAAATTATTATAACCTAGTTAATAAAATAAACAAATTATCAATAACAGATATATCGACTCAGTGTAATCCTAACTGGATCTTAGAAAAAAGAACATTATTAATTACAGTCATTGTAACGTATTAATAAACCAGATTTTATAATTACGATTTTTACATAATTAGCAAATTATAATGAAAAATAAGTGTTAATATTTTAACCACTTTCGCTGGAATGGATGATAATGTGTCTTCGCGTCGTTATGTGTTAAATCTGAAGATTCTTTGAAGATAAAAAAGACGAAACACGCTCAAATATTCAATCCATTACTTTCCGCTTTCTATAATGTCTGTCGTCTAATTTGGAATAATTTGGATAAAGTATAATTTGGAAATGCCAGTAAAATACATTTTGGCTGCAATAAGAGCAAGTCATCTCGTGTCCTAATATAAATAGCCGGCATTAAATAAAAGATAAGTTCGGCCGCGTTCATACTGACGTTTTGCCATAAAAATGATGTGGTTTCACGAATACTTCTTTTTCGAAATATTTGTTATTTAAAAATTTGCTAATTAAAATAGTTATGCCATATAAATATCATATAGCTCTAAATATATATGTAAGACATAATCAAGTGAACAACTCAAAATTTGTTACGTCTCACATTCTAATTTTACAAATTTGCCAAAATGTAACAAACCAAGGAAATTTAAACATTCGATTGGATCCTGATAACTACATATACACCATGAAGTTAGGGCATTATGGCATAAACTTAATTCAAAATTAAATAGCAATATTTTGGCTCTTGATTCTTATAGAGTTCATTTTGAAAGTCACAAAACAATTTACCAATTTTAGCAAATCTACCATTTTTTTTACTACTTATTAAGTTTTTTTAAGGGATTTCTAATCGAAGTTTTATTATTTTATTGTTAAAATGTTTGTTATTATATCTTTTACTTTAAGTGATGATATTTTTTTGTAACCATTCTTGTTAACAATAAAGACTGTATGACTATAAATAAATACTCATTCTTCGCCAAAGAAGTATAAGTTTTTATGCATGCACATAAATGGACGCACACTTATTTTGAACTCATTATGATTAATTCTCTGTGCGAGCAGTTTGACCGCCGCCTAAATTCCGTAATGGTCTTACGCGCATTACGTTATTTTGAGTGGTTGTAAGAACAAAAAGTGAGTTGGGACAATTTGAGTTATGCGTGGAACGCCGTTTTGTGCCGCTCGGGTTTACAACGGAGATTTAGTGCTCAAATATTTTCCTATATAGAAAGTTGGTGAATATGTACATGATTAATCAAATTTCTAACATGTTAGAACCAAAATACGTTGTACATCGTTACTTCTGAGGACTAAGACAGTCGCCTCACTTCAAAGTGTAGCCGGCAACCGCATCTCTCCAACCGAAACACAAGTAATACTTTACGACGGATTATGAGAGCGGCGGTGGAACCTTCCCGGTCGAACTATAATTCTCCCACCTTTACAATCTTAACACGACCCCTGACGTATAAAAGTGCATGTAATTTCCCCACGAATCCATCTATCCAACTGTCGATAGTGTTCCTGATGATGTGACAAGTCATATGTACTTGATTCGTTTAGTGACATTCATATAGGCTTGAAAAATTTCATTAACAAAAATTTCCATTTTGTCTATGAGCTTGAAAAATTCCATTTATAAAATTTTCCATTTTATCTATTTATAATATACTATTGCGTACACAACTACGTAGAGACACGTGTTTTCATTATACATTTATACGTCACTCAGTGGCGCCAAATTGCGAAATTATCTAACAAGATGTGTACACATGAATATGACCAGTTTGCGTTACGTCTCTACGTAATAATATAAATATTACTTGCTACGAAATTGTGTCAACACAAGGTGACAAATTAATATTGATTTTTTAAATAATTTTAGAAGTTATGCTCCTAACAACGCATTATGAAAACATGATCAGTAGGTATATTCTTGAAGCCTCGGAAGATGCGCTTGTCGATGAAGAATCGTCGTCTGAACGCACTAAGAAGTTATTAAGTTGCAATATGTATAAAAGACATCAGTTAATCATGAAACATGTGTGATCATGTATATTAAAATATCTTATGTATGACCGTCTTAGGGGGTATATATTTATGGAGGTCTGTCACCCTGATTTGCTATTCCGTTTTTCGTATTATATTTCTACAATCTATCAACGTTTGGTACCTGTTTACATCCAAGGATGAATAAACAACAAAAATCAAACAAAAAGTTAGCTACAAAAATACTTATAGATACTAATTCTATTTCATCTATTTACGCTAACAAATCAAAATTCGCTTTATGTAATCATAAAGTACTATGTATCCATAATTTAGCGTATAAACGTCACGCAGTAAAGTATCGGTTGGATACGAATCGTCATTATTTAGCACTGTTATGAGTAGCAACGTAAGTTGTGTACACTAGTACAAAGGAAAACTGTGAAAATTCGGCAGCTATGATGACCGAATACGTATAAAATATTTCATAATATGCCGTAAAGAATTTGAATTCTTCAATGTTTTTAGCATTGTCTTGGCTGGACTGTTACTAAAGGAGCCTTATGTTTTTAATTATCGAATACCTATAACAGATTATAAAGCATTTTACTTTTTTTTTGTAATCTAAAGAGTTTGTTCTTAATTAATATATTTTTTCGTTAACGGTGATAATATAAATATAAACAATATAATTTTTGGTATTTCAATGAAGTTAAAATCCATGGAATCTGACACATTATTTGAACTGTACTATAACATGAGATGATTGGGATAAGGCTCGTAAGAAACATCATCTAGATCAATGATGGATAAATTGAGAAAAGAAGTCATGTATATAATAATATTAGGGAAACAATTAACAGTCAGGTTCAATTAAACGTCACATGTTAAATACATGACACGTCTCTACGTAGTATGGTGAGAATTTAATCAATCAAAACTTAGGTGTCTAACGGTCACCGGTTCGTGGTGTAACAGTGGCGTTAAGTCACGAAAAACTCATTTGAATCGCGTGACGTGTGCCATGAATGTCTTGAGTCGAGTTAACATGCTCATATTTGAATATTGAGTGGAAGAAATCGTTGCTATGTCAACGTTATCCTTTTTAACGGTAGGTGTCGTACCAATGCTGGGTTTTGAGGTCGACAAGAACAAAATTTTTGCTATTTTTACCGTTGTTCCTTGTTAATTAGTTTCCTAAAACCGTTGTGTAATTTCTAGGTTTAGGCTCAAAAACAGTAATAGCCTAGAAGTGAGATGCCGGCGTCCCTCGCGGATTGTCAGGAGATTAATCGTAACTAACACTACTACTACAATATTATATTTGTATTAAAACGTACCTCTAAATTTTCAAACTTATATATGTTCATTATTATCACCATCAATCTATTCTGCTCCGCTACGGAGAGATAAGAACAAGATCGGAAACTAAGAATCCGGAATACCCAACTAAAGACAAAAGTGTAAGTCATTTTTTAAAAAGTTATGTTATATAGTAAATATGTCAAACTCTTTTTTCAAATTGGGCGAAAAATTAAATTGTTAAATTCAATATAGTAATTGCGTCGCTCGAAATAGATGTGTCTAATTGTTCGTTTTTGCAACTAGGTAATGACTGGATGCATGTATGAAAGTAAAATAATGTAAGTAAATATAAAATCTATTACCCGAACGAAGCTGGGCTGATAATAAATAAACTTAACATTTGATGAAACTTACCTTGTGAACATGGTGGCTATGTAGTTGAGAGTGTGGTACGCTCTGAGTGGCGTCCCCCCGCGCCCCTATAGTTCTCATCATTAGCGCCCCCAACCACCCCTCCAGCTTGCCAGCCACCAATCAATACCTGACAACAACAATAACAATTCTTCTTAAAAATTACTTTACAACAATACGCTACCACAATGTATAATGGTATATATCTCAATGTATGCACTATGAATGATAGATAAAAGTGAAGAGATTAAAAATATATACCACTATACATATTAGTATCAATACGTGTTTCGCCCCAAAACGGCTCATCATCAAGTTGACTCTGTGACGGTTGCTCGCTTAATAGCATAGACTTCGCAAATTAACGCCTGATACTATTAACTATTAACTTACAACAATAACAATTAAAACCTTTTACAAGACGGTTCACGTAAGGCTTGCACGCATTCGCGGTATACATTTAACTACGGTTGGTGCATGTATTTTCTTTTTATGGATTGGAATAAAACGTTTTTTTATGTTAAAAGAGTAGCAACACATATGTGATCGACTTACAACGGGACTCTTGTCCTTTATGGAGTTAGTTACAGATGTCCATGGACGACAGTGGACACTTACCAACAAGTGGGTTGCATTTACGCTTGCCACTTGCATTTTATATAAACATATAAGCTATGATGTAATTATTGGATTTTTGGTTAGTTATAAGTGCCAGGTACAAGTGAAGTGACTATCTTAATCTTCAAGTGAAGAAACGCATATATTTACCTAACATAAAGTTTAACTTCGACTACTTAGCATCAAGTAAAAAACAAATGTACTAAGAAAACCACAGAGAAACTTTAGACGGGAAAAACACTGTTCCTACTAAAAGTATTAAGTAACTCAAGTATACATATCGCTGCTATGCTTCAATAACGTGTTATCTTAAAAAACACAATTTTACAATCGAGCATTTTTTACTTACAAAAAAGTATTTTACTTAATTGTGTATTTTTTTATGTTTATTGTAGATTACGTACAAAAATTTAACACCTTAGCTATCTCAAATCAAACACGGAGATTTCAATTATCAAATAAAATAAAAACTTGAGTTTTCAAACTTGTCACGTTATTGAAGTAAAGAAGCGACATATTTACCTAACATTCAGTGTAACTTCGACTACTTAGCATCAAGTAAAAAAACAAATGTACTAAGAAAACCACAGAGAAACTTTAGACAGGAAAAACACTGTTCCTACTAAAAGTACCTACGTAAGTAAAGTATACATATATAGCAAAAAGTATACGTATATGTATAGCAAAAAGTACCTATTACTTTTACAATGTTTTACAAATATCAACATCACAATTCGTATTGGCTGTTCCGTAAATGGTAAGTGATATGTTTTTGCTATAAACATGCCTTCGCGTACGCTAAGAGATTTCGATAACCTCATAATTGTTTTCTGACCAGTAACAAAGCTGATGTTTCCCAATAAGGGCATAGGTGGAGCATCATTGCCACTGGATTACAAATATGGTAAGCCAAATAATATGAAGGTGTCAAGTCGAAATACGGTTTAAGAGGACCCGTTTGATTGAGAGCGAGTAATGAGAGAGAATGCGGCTAGCGTTCTTGGCACCATGCCGCGCGGGCACGACTCCCTTTAGATTTTGATTATTTCTTTCTCATATATGACTTATATGACTAGATTATAAATATTTGATAGATTTAAAATATATGACTTAACATTAGGAAATTATCTTAATGATGTATAGAATGAACAACATAAGGTAAAATTGCATAAAATGATAGTATTTTTGTTACCCTTTCATGTAATGTGTATGGAGGGCAAAGTATATGGCACCTTTTATAAAAAAAAATATTTACCTATATACATGTTGCCATTTTCGACTGCGACCGACTTTAAGTGGGATTCCTGTCTATATGAAGTTGAATTGCAGATATCCAAGGGTAGTAGTGACCATCACATAGATTCTCGATTGCAACGTCTATTTTAAATAAAAAAATATATTTGAAAAATATTTTTTTCTTTTTCAAGATCATTTATTTTGAAATTAAACAAACTGATGTTGTTTTAACGCTTTCCGCTTCCACGCAGCCAGTGTGTGAAGTCTGAGCGCTAACAAGTTTTTGCCTTTTAAGTTTCAACAAATCGGAGTGCATCATGTTTTTGTGATAAATTTAAGTCCGTTTGTTTTGTGCATACGCTTCTTCATGTCTGTTTTTGCTTATAATCATGTCATTATATTTCAATTAACAAGTTTTTGTTATTTCGTTTCATTTTTATACATTTAAGTCTTCAACTATCTTTGATTTTGATCAATAGAAAACAATCTAGATTATAATTAAATAGATATATTATATAGATAATAAATGTTTCGCAGAAGTAACCAATGTAGAGCATTCATTTTTGAATTTAAAAGATTGTTCAGTTGTGTCTGATGAATCCCAATTAGTTATCTGTAACTGTTAATAAGAGGAATAGGATGTATTGTACAATTTTTGTGGCATAAGCACTAAAGAAAGAAGTAAAAAATATTTGTTTTTCTATGGGTAGAATGCTTTGTGTTTCGACCCCAGAAACATTATCTTAACTTCTTCATCACATTTTACTTTATAACAGCAAGCTACTATGTTCTGGGTTTAAAAGTATGGTAAGGGACTTTCACGAGGCTGTCATATGGAGTCCTCAGTAGGAGAAGTAGCGTATATACTTGTACTAGCATTTTACTCTATTTGAATTTAATTACAGATGTTTATAGGTGATAGTTATCAATTACCATCAAATGGACTTGATGTTCGTTTACTAATTCCATTCCGTATTATTATAATAGTTACTAAAGATAAATACGCTATAAATCTAATCACTTCGTGGCGTCGCTAGCACTATACCGATCTAACATACAGTGTTCCAGGTTCAATCACAAGCCAAAAAGTTAGTAATTTATTTCTGTGTACATGTATATGTGTGTGCTTACGGAAGTCCTTGTCGCTTTCGACACGATAACTATGTATGTTACTATAAGTGTCAAAATATTTTTTTATTTGATGATTATGTACTTCAACGTCATTATTTTTAAGGGAAATGAATAAACTTTATAATTTTACAAGATCAATACAAATCCATAGAAGGTATCTAAAAAGGTATCCCTACATATTTTTCACTTATCTCTATCTAACACGCAATAGAAGTCACGAGCGAAAGTCGGGTGTTTTATTAATTTTATCAATAATACCTAAAATATATGTTATGTTACTAAGTAGACCAAATATTAAATATACATATAATCGTTTATCATATATGTCATAAATTGCTAAATTTAATTTGTATAAATATAATAAAATATCACACGTTATTATGTTTATCCTTTTTACAAAGTTTGCTTACACTTTGCGCCTCATTTAAATGTGATAGGTAAATTAACTGGACACGTTAATTTACATTATTTAGTTATCGATTTTCGAGGTATCTACGTAAATCTGTGGACTAAATTGGTGCCATTATGTATTTACGAAATAATTTAGCTAAATATTTATTCTTACTTCCATGTACAAGAGCTCTATTATCGCAGTGCGTACCTTTATTTTACGTTTTTACTAACTTTTATTGTAAAAAAAATACATTAAAAACATACTTATAAAATCCCAAAACATATAGAAAACAAATGATTAAAGGAGATAAGTATTATATATTTATCGGAGGTTCTACATCATCTCTAGTGTTCCGCTATGCGTGGATGATGCTCCGGTATACATATATGTATATGATATTTAGTACCTAAGCTTCGATAAATATTTATTAATTTATATTAGATATTTTAAAACAAGTCTTACACGGTCATCCGATCTAAGCAAAGCATTTTCTACGATGACAAGACATCCCAAAAACATACGCGCATATACATATATTCAAATATATCCTTAATTTTATTTTAATTTTACGGAAACCGACAATAAATACTCGATCTTATCACAAAAATACTTGTTCTGAATAGGAATTGAACCCACAACTCCGTCTTAACAGTCTGGGTTACTAACAACTAAGCTAATAGGTTATGAAATATTGCGAAACATATTAATAAATCTATCAATATTTCCCTATCATTTTTGTTTGATCGTTTATTGACTACGACATAAATTACTATATTCAACGGATCAATAATTTTGGTCCGCGGTGTATGTACTAAGGGCGTGTTTAAGATGATTACGTCCACTTTCGTCCGGTGATTGAACACATTTTGGTGTATAATTTTTATGCCATTATTTGTCAAAAGCTGTGTAACAGCTATTAGTTAAAACCTTGTTAGCTTGATAAATTGTTTTCTTTATGACGCTCGTACAATTGTGATTAGCAAAATTTCTTTGCGAGTTATGACTTAATGATATACCTCACATAACGTTGATATTTGCGATATCTTTATCTATCTTGTATCAAAATGCGTAACTATACCAAATCCTGTGTTTATAGTTAGACATAGGAGCGGATTATCAATGGTTTTGACGCTTTAAAAAAATACTATAAATATTTTTAACTTTACTTTGTATTCAGCCAGTTTAGTTCCTTTTTCCATTTGTATTGAACCCCGCTAACTAATCCAATGACTCAATAAATACTTTGAAGAGTAACTATCCCACCAAAAATACAGGCAAAATATATTTAATTACATATTTTAAAGTTAATTAAATGTATACATAATTATGTATGTATTGAATAAACGTTCGATTGACCATAGATTGTATCAAGGCTGAAGGTCCAACCAAAATATATCTACAAGATTCATAAAAAAAACTTCAGATAAATTGTTGATATATTTACGTAAATTAAATAAATTCACGGAAAACTCCATCCTCAAAACATCTTTCGTATCAAAACAATTCACTGGAAAATTTATCATCTCGAGTTGTTGTAAAAAAACACGTCGACAAAACGCTGCTAAAGAAACAGTATGAGAAACTACAGTAGATACTGAATTCTAGCCACTTACAAATCGAATAAAACAACACGATATTGTATTATGGTAATCTCCCATCCGTTTCCCACTTACTGAAGTAGAAGAGGACGGAGGTAGCGGTTGAAATGTCGTAGGTCATTAGGTTCCAACCATGTAGGGTTCGCAATATGCCAATATGGAAACCGCCGTGACTTTTATACTTCGGTTGCAATACGAACAATAGATTTAAGTTAAATACGTAGATGACCCATGGTATATGGTCTTAGATGACTTTGATAAGCCAACACTGCAAGTGGAGAAATTAATTGTGTGATTATTCCAAGAGTTATTGAATCGTTTCGATTTGTTGTATGCAAATTGCACATCTAAGCCTATTGTCTTATGGAGGAGATTCGTTGCTTATCTTATCTGATGTGATTGGTTTATCTTGTTCTCCTGTGAATGATTTAGGCTTTATGGACTTACCACTTATTACACTTACACTTGTAACCTGATTAATAGGCAATAAATAGGAATATAAATAAGGAATATAAGAAGCTGAGGAAATAGGAATAGGAATATTTGGGATTTGTTATATCTGTAATAATCTTTTACATTTTCTGTCTGCTTAATAAAGTATTGAAAGTATATGAAAGTAACACGACCCAAGACCTACCTATAGATCGTAATTATTTTGATATGTATAAAAGAGATCTTAATTTTAGAAAAAAAAAAATGATTTTAAACTATAATTGTCGCGGAATTTTTACAATTTATTATGCGCCGAGTACTTACGATTAACGATTTTTGATTTTTGATTGTCGATATTTCGAACTAGTTGCATAGCTCGTGGTCACGGCGAAACTGCGGTAGCGGGGTAAACTGTTGACAGATGCTAACTGTAAATAAATCTATGTACTCTACGTCTAGTTCGTTTTACTTTTTTGGGTTCCATAATATATCAAAAATGAGTACCCGGTACATAGTAAAATGCATAAAAATATTGCTATTTTACTGCTATTTCAATTTATGTGCTGAATATTTAAGTAGCAAAGGTGACCGACCTATCTAATAAGGTTTAATGAACATGACAAGCACAGTACAGCTAGGAAATTAATAACCGTAAGAAAACACAAGTTTGTCATTCAAAAGCCATCGAGAATGTCGATTCAAATTATGATAAGGCTGCATTAGTTCTGGTACGGCGTAATGGCTTACGATTAGGCTATGTGGGTTGGAGCTTCGAAGATTTGGATACGGTAGTTTGTAAGAAATTGGGTTCTTTTTACTTTACACAAAGCATACGTATACAGCTTAGAAACGTGAAATTGACACCCTTAATCAATTTGTGATAATACTTTCGTTCTATTTATTAACGTCTTCTCTGATTACTTTGAACTATCATCAGTAAATTAAGTCCAATGTTATTCCGTTTACTGCTTCAACAATACTAAATATATTAGGCCCATTGTTACTTGAATTTGCTTATTACAAATTATGTATAAATCCAGTTATGAGTATGAATTCGAAATTTTAATTTTAAGCATGAAAAATGTAAGGATAAATTTGCCTAATTAATTGTTGCTCGGAATGGGCATTATAAATTATTTTAATAAACTATCATTTTATCCTTAAATAATAAGTATTTAAGGATAAAACAATACACTATGATACATCGTACTTACATATATGTCCAAGACCTATATGTAAGTACGAATGTTTGTTTGATATATAATAGCATTTTTCAGTCACTGAAAGGGTTTTAATGAGTTTGATTCTCATATAATCTACGCTCTCCGCCACGAAAACCAAAACGCCGTTACTTAGACTATTTCCATAAAGTTTACGAACCTAACATGTTCAAGTTTATCTAATTTATATATATATATTTATTATTAAAGAGTAAGAAACTCAGTTCCAGGACGCTTTTGGGTCTCCCAAATACTATTATTCTATGGTTGCCCAAGTGAATTAAGTAAATCATAAATTCATGTAATCAACGCCACAAAAACTGTGGATATGGTTGGTTTCCATCAAAAACATGAGAGAATAAATATGATTGAATAATTATTATAATTAATTCAAGCGATGCTTTATCCATTACTACATCCTGTTTTCGTACATCCTGGTAAGCTCATAGAAGCGCATTGAAATGATGCGCCGTATCTGACCGAGACAAAATAGGCTAGTCTTGATAAGCCCCCAAAAATAATAAAATCAGACCGATACAATTGTTTGTTCATTTATATATATTTATAAGTATTCAAATTAAGTGTATTTCAGTTTTTGTTGTACAATGTAACTTTAGTATACAGTTCAACTAAATAATATTTTTAAAGTGAAAAGTAGCAAAAAAGCGTGCAGGCCACCTGATGTTTTATGATATTAGCATCTCATAGACATCAAAGTCCAACATCAAATTGAACTGACGTCCTGCCTGACGTCGTTCATAGACATGTTGCAACTGAGGACTCAGATGGTCACCTATCTTATCAGTGTAGTCGGTAACTGCATCTCTCAAACCGAATTACATATATGTACTGCTTTACGGTGGATTTTGACGGCGGTGGTGACACCTTGGCCAAAGTGTAGTTCTACTCGCTTGTAAGTGTAGCCGGCCACTACACCTCTCAAATCCAATCACATGGACTGCTTTACAACGGATTAGGAGAGCGGTAATGGTGACAACCCGTTCAAAGTATAGTTCGATCAAGCAATTACATTCAAAGTCATAAACCTTGTTTTGAAAAATGGTATTTCATACTACCTATTGTTTCGCTAAATCAATTTAAATCGTCAGTACTCCTGAAAAGTACTCATATTTTCCTCAGTAAATACCACGCGACGTACTTAAACACATGCATCCGTAAATTAAAACTCGTCCTTGGAACACATTAGCGCGTCCCTTTAAACGGTAATAAGGGGTCAAAAAGACCTCTTTAAACAAGGACCACCTGCGTCCAACCCCACCGCTAAGTGGTGGTGCTAATTCGACCCGTTGCGCCCTCCACATCAGCCTGTTAATGTGGGTGTTAAAACTGTGTAAATATTTGTTAGCACACCGTTAGTATTTTTGGACGCCGGTCGTCGGTAGCAGATTTTTTGCGTTTTTAATGCATGAACAATGTCATGTCAAGTAATGTTAACATTAATTATGCAATATAACGGGTACATCCTCAACTCAGGACCTAACCACTGGATACAATTACACCAACCTCGGGTGATCTCGGCTGAACGCCATTACTTTCCACGTTTGGTAAGAGAGGCAATAGAGATCAAGAAA
>DWON01002975.1:0-19135 GCA_018251015.1 Phocides pigmalion okeechobee
GATGCACCAATAATTCACTACAATATTGTATTTCTAGCATCTGTGTACCATCTACGATTATATAGACGTTGTTTTTCGCACACAGTCTTGTGGCGTCGACGTGAACATACACACAAACAGATTTGTGTTGGCCCGAAAGCTGGTACAGATTTGTATGAACACAACAGCTGTGAGTGATCTTTAAAGGTGGGAAAACTATATTTCGATCGGGGAGGTACCACCGCCGCCCTTATAATCCGCCGTAAAACATTACTTGTGTTTCGGTAGGTGCGATTGCCGGCTATACTTTAAAGCAACGCGACCATCTTAGTCCTCAGGAGTAGCAAAGCGTCTATGTTCGAGCTCAGATAGGATTTTAGTCATATTTGTGATTGTACATAGATGTCTATGTGTTGCGACTACTTACCATCAGGTGGTTTGCATGGTCGTTTGCTACTCATCTCATATAAAAAAGAGCAAGCCGCATGCGTTACGCAGACTAAAACACAAAAGTGTTTAAATGTTAAAAAGCGTAATAGACGTTCACAGTCGGCGGTCGTTGAGTAATTAATAATATGTTTAGTGTGAAGGCAGCCTTAACTTAAATATTGACATTTGGTTTGACCATGGCCTAAATATACATAATGTCCACTAATTACCAGTGTCGTCTCCTTGTGAGGAGACAACTGAGGAGCTCGCGACGGGGTTGGACGCGAGCAACGGCAGGGGAGCTGGGGTTGGTCCTGGTCGTCGGAGCAGCGAGATGCACTTTTCCACCCTTTCCTGCAAAGAGAATTTAAGTATCTTACTGTAAGGGTACTAGATATTCCCAATACATTGGTAGGTCAAGGTAGACCCTTAATTTATTCAATTTGATTTGCCATTCAAAGTACAATCACAGTTGGCTGGTGTATGTATATATTTTTTTATAATTCTAAAACTAAACCATTCTGTATTTTATTGCATTCCGAAATCACTTTGTAAGGTAGAACACTGATTGTACTCCATCAGATCAAAAAATGTACAATATATGTAATATGACTGGTAGTGGCGCATCGGACTATTAAAACTCAGTTTTATTTCGAAAGCCTTGTTATATATGTAGTAGACATAATTTGGACTTTACCTGCAATATATAAACCTAGATCCATAGTATAAATAGCAATTGATCATTAAGTATCATTAAAAACATTTCTAAAATGTTAAATATTAATTCTTTTTGTTAATTGCTCCATTCCAAGGTCACAGCTTAACTTTACACAGCTTAATCAAATCTGAGCCATGCTGTGTATACAATTTTAAGTACATTTAATCAGAATCTTTTGTGTTAAAGACCAAAAAAGAAATAAACATATGTTTCACATTTATATAATAGTAAGGGTAAAATGTCAAATATGTCTGATAATGTTGTCAGAGGAAGTAGTTTATAGAAGGTGCAATCTATTACCTGCAAATCGCCTCCATCGCTTACAGTGCACAGTGAGTTAGCAATGTCTCTCGTCTCCTCTAGATTGGTCTTCTTCAGCTCAAGATCCGCAAACAGCTGGCGAAGTAGCCACACGCGTCGCTGTTTTTCCTCCACTTTCTTGCGTGATATGTCTCGTTGGCATACTGAGACAACGACAAAGTTGCACTCAAAAATATAATAATTATTTTTAAAAGCGGTACCCTTGGTATCATGACCATCACACACAACCATCTATTTTATCTATTATAGTAGTGTGAAATGTAGTATTTATATTCATTTTAATATTAATTTCAAACTTAATGCAAATTATCGGTATTATCACACTCACTTTTACTAGAAACTTTATCCATCAACTGATTGAGATTCTGTCTGGCTAGAGTTACACGAGCCTCGGCATTAACCACTTTCTTCTGTAGTTCCTCATGTTGTCGCCACAGGACCAGCTGCTCAGGCACCACTACATTAGATCCTCTCTGCAACATATACATTGTAGAATTAAATTTAATTGAACGATAATTAGTCAGTACAACCTTACTTACCACATTCACATCGGGTAACATAATGTCTATGTTTTACATTGCAATAACGGCATCCGGCTTTTACATACGCCTGTGTTACGCCGGATAGACATTATTGGAGGTGACCATCTTAGTCCTCAAGAGTAGGAACGCATTCGCGTCCATCCTTATATAGAACTTCTGTCCTATTTGAGATTGGACATGGTTGTCCATGGGCTGCAGTGACCACTTAACACCAAATGGCCTACATGCCAGTTTCTTACTCTTTTGCAATAAAAAAAAAATGCTAAGAAATACAATATTTGTGTGTGTTAATCGTTAGCTCATCTCAAGTCTACAGAATCCAGTTTAGTGCTGCCGCCCACAACACTGACATGATATAGACATGAGTTCTGCAGTCAAAGTGTTAATTTTTTTTTTATTTTACACATTTTTGAAATGTCACATTCATAACTGGGTTACACTTCGTCTAGTTATGTTTCCTACATTTACAGTTTCAATATTACTTTAATTATCAATGTTGTGAGAAACAAACACACATTGTCCAAGTGATATAATGATCTCAAAGGTGCATTTATCAATCTACACGTAGCCAGCAATAAGGAAGTTATGTTTATCCTTCTTAGTCAAGAGGGTTGCCCAGCAGTGGAATTGTACTTGATAATTAATGATAATAATTTTCTTGTTAACATTTAATTTTTTTTGCTGTTCGGAATGCTATATATTTTATCTATTTACATATTGTTAATATATATTTTATTTTTATACATTGTTATAAGTAAGTAAGTGTTAGCAGTAATTTTAAGTAAAAAATGGCAGTCTGCAATACATTTTAAGAAAATGACTACTACCTAAAATATAGCAAAGAGTTTAATATATACGAACCTCACTGAATACATTATTTTTCTGACATAGCTTCACATCATCACAGAAAACCTTCAACCGCCTTTCTCGTATTTCTTCTTTAGGACGAACATGCTCCATCAAACTCCGCCATACCATATAGTATTGGCCTCGACATTTCCTAAAACATATATAAAAATAATATCAGTATCGCCATATAACAATACCAGTCTGACACTCAGTTGATAGCTAAAGAACATTAAGAAAAACCATAAAGTCAATGACAGTGAGATAATATAACAAGATAAAATCAAATTCAAAATATTTATATTCAAAATAAATTCTTTACAGAACTCTTTTTGAACGTCAATAAACTACCACCAACTCATAAGGTGTCTTGTTTTGGAGAAGAGTTGACGAAAGAAACTCTAAAACAAACATCCTTTCCATCTTTGAAAATTATATTGAGCGAGAAGTGCATGATAGTGAGAGAGTGCTGGTCCAAGTTCCAAGTTTTATTTGTGTTTAATTAACACATAAGAGGAGTTGCCTCAAGAATGATCTAACCCAGATTGACTGTGTCAATGAGGGTGGATGCCTATATTTCCAAGTTTATAAAATGATTAGGAGCTTAGTGATAAGCTTTTCTCACAAGTAAAAAAATATAATGAAGAATTTCGGCACACACCCACGTGGACTTGGAGCGAGTTCCAAACATGATCATCCGATTGTTCGATATGCGTACTTGAAATTAATTGTCATTTTCTTTAACGAAAAAGAAAATATTCCGCTAAAGTTGTGCAATGTGTGCGAAGTCTAAAAATCCGCTTGGCTAGCGGAGCGCACCTTGGTCTAACTCTGCTACAACACTCCTACAGGCTACAGGCTCCTGCACGGCGAACAAAAGTGCTGTGTTTACGTCGGAGCAACAAGGCTGCAAGAGGAAACAACGAACGTCTGTTTATTCGTATATGTTTTACGGATGCTAAAAAATAGAATAGTTGTGTAAATTATCGGCTCTAACTAGACCTCTTTTCTCTTCAGTCTAGGGAAAAGAGGTCTAGTTAGGGCTGCCTCCCGCAATCCTGGCTCGATCTAATACGCGCCGCAGTCAAAGTGTTACTAGGAATCTCGTCATCAGTGGGACTGCAATGGGTTTATAATGAAAATACTTACTGTGCAATCTTATCGACCGAAGGAGCTTTTTGAACTGGATAACCCATAGCTAACAACCATTCCATGAACTTTTGTGGCACCTCTTCGCTACTCAACTTTTCAGCACTCATTTTATCTTATTTATTATTGTATATTGTACAAATTAATTCACTCTTGAACACAATAAAGACTTAAAAGTTTAACTGACAAAACATTTAAATTTTATTTAAACTGAAATGACATATGTCGGTATCAATCAGTGTCAATGCAAGCAACTGTCATTTTATGTCTATGATAGAGTGAACCCAATGAATTAAATGACGAAAGGCTGGAAGCCTGGAATTTCTGGCCGTAAAAAGATATTAAAAAGCCTGATAAATCAATATGTTATTATATTAATATATTCCTCTAATCAGAATTTTAATGGGCACATATTTCAAATGTGTAATCATGTCTATTGCAAGTCTGTGAACATCTACCCACAGATTCTATTGAATTTTCTTTGTCAAATCAAATTAAGCTACATTCAAACGAAGACGAAACCGAAACCAGCGTGTGATGGGCGTCATTATCAGCGTGTTACTTATGTTATTTTCTTCTGGTATGTTATATTACAAATCAAAAATACTGAGACGCTAATAATTGTGTAAATAATCTTTCATAAGATAAGCATACAAATGCTAATTTTCATCATACACCCCAAGTGGAATTCGCTTCAGTTCGACTAGAGCTTTATTTTTATATGTCAATTACGTGTGTAATGTCAACAATTCAAAATGTCATAAATGTTATTGTCAATTTGATAAAAGTTATCACGAATTTATGACTGCCTTTGTATTTATTTCGTTTATTATGTTTATAATAAATTGATTTTGAAAATATGCTGGGAAATCTTAAAGAATTTATATCTGTAGTGCAGGATGGCTTAACATCGAACAACAACTTGCGTCAGACGTTGCAAGAAGTACAGAAAGTGACAAACATTTTTAAAGACAAACAGAAAGTTTCTAGCGAAAGTAAAGTTAATTATGGTGCGGGAGGAGCTCTTTTAGAGAAATATCAGGACCAATGGGTGGAGTTGCATAGCAATGCGGACAAGAACGCAAAAGCGGCCGAGGAAGTGGATAAAATCATATTAGAGTTGCACAAAGTGACGGAGTCTCGGTTGCAGAGTGCAAACGAACTGGCGCAAAGCTTGGCCCACTTGCCCAACTTGACTGCGTCGGTTGCGCAGTGCGTGGACAGCCTCAAATCGGTGAAAACATTGCTGAGAAACATTGAAGAACAGCTTGTTGAGTTCGAGGATGTCGTGGAGAGGAGCAACATGGAGAAATGGAAACTTGATCATCATTACCATCTCAGTTTGTACAAAGAAAAAAAAATGGGTAAGTCTTGTTTAGTGTTTGTTTTTGCTGCAACTTCATCTACATATGTTTTAACAGTGTAATGGTGTAACAGGGCACGTTCTGTTAATTAGTTCTGACTCTGCTAACGGTTATAAGCAAAAAATATTCGCCTACCCACTCTTTTGCTCACAAAATACAATATGATAATTATTGTTAAAATCTAATTTCTCAATAAGCGATTGTAAAGTTTTTTTAGAAATGAATCTTAAACCATAAACCATATTTAAGAGTACAGATAAAATATGTATCTTATCTATACTCACTTTACATTGACATAAACATCCTAAATCCTACTGTTGCAATAACAGTTAAAATCAAAACCCCAGAACAGATATGCGAATCTGAATAAATAAATGTGTAAAAGTTGGTATAATATCTAAAAATTTTACCGGTTTACATATATTGTACAAAAATTTTGACTCAAAGGTTCAAACATACATGTACTATGTTTTATAATGAAAGAGTAAAAAATGGGCATGCAGGCCACCTGATGTTAAGTGGTCACTGTAGCCCATGGACAACCACGTCTGATCTCAAATAGAACAGAAGTTCTATTTAAGGATGGATGCGGCTAACTGCTCTACTACCTTTAACATATTATTTTTATTTTGGTATATAAAAATACAAATGTTTATTTATTAAAAATAAACTGAACGACATAGTCCTTGACTTGGTTAATTGGATTCATGTCTACATTACTCATGTTAATTGCATTTGCTTTAACTAATTTGATTCTATGATATAAATTAGCTGTTATGTAAATAACAGCTTTTTCACTCAGAAAATTTGTAGGTCGTACTCAACCTCAAGACTACATATTTCTACCATTTGCTGTTAAAACGATGGGGCCATGGGGATCTGATGTGAGATTATTTTTCAAGCATTTGTTGAAGTGGTTGATAGAGTCAACGAATTACCAGAGAACTGGCACTTACCTTGGTCGAAGAATTAGCTTAGCTATGCAACAAGGTAATGTTGCCAGTTTTCTGGGATCTCATCCCAAGGACAGTTATGTGGATGCAGTATTTTCTTTTTATGTTTTTTTTTTTATTATAATTATGTTTTAAATTTTGGTTTTTAATATTTAATATAGTTTAGATTTATTTTCAAAAGCAAAAATGTGTTGTTTTACGATTTTTAATGTCATAGTATTCAGTACATTACTGTCATAAATACTTAGGATTTAGAAATTTAATAATAATAAATTATTGGTATAATATTCATAAAAATTAGTCATCATTTTTGGTTTCTATAATCTCTTTCTATAATATATACAGCTAATAATTTATGAAAACACGAGTTTATACAAATTTTTACCAAAGCAGTCAAACTATTCTCGAATGGCGTAATCAGGGTCAACGAGTTAAGACAAATATACAGCACAAAATTGTGTCAAATATTTGTATGTACAGACAGAATGCACAGATATATATATATATATATATATATATATTGACACAGATATTTGTCTTCCAGCGGGCCTAGAGGAGATCAGATCGAAATTAGCCAAAGATAATGCAGAACAGAACTCCGAGAGGGAACGAAGACAGCTCGCAGAACTCCAGGCCAAAAGAGAAAACAGTGCTGTGGCATTCCAAGTAGACATGGCCAAGTATTTAGTCAGCGGGACAGTGCCTTCAGGTGAGGTACAGCCTCATAGGTAAAAGAGTTGTAGTTTGAAGAAATATCTATGACCTCCAAAATCTGGCATGAAATAATTGTTCTGGTTCAGGCGGAGAGGTATGGTTGGCGATCGTTATTTTAAAAATATTTTATTTCTTAGGGGAACAAATTTATGTGGCTAGAAGTTACCACTTCAGGTAGATTGCTCGATTGTAGCAGTTGTAAATTTTTCATCTATCAGTATATTACAATATAATAATAGTAAAATATATTAATTTTAACAGATTTTAATTCCATAACAAAATGACAATACCTGAACATAACTAAAAGAATTTACTCACATATTAATATTATATATATATATATATATTTGCCTATAAATGGGATTTTAAGGTCTTGCTGACATAAAAAATTAAAAGCTTTAGTAACAAAATGTTGTTTATCTGTTTCAGTTACATCGCCTTTACCAAATGTGACCTTAGAACAAATACAACTGGACGATGACCAAACGGACTTGGAGAAATTCCTCGCCAGTTGACCAAGATGCCTTATTTACTAATGGTGAAATATTCAGAGCTTAGTTTAAGACTTGTTGTTTACTTAATCCAAAGTTACATTAAATATTGTTATTTTTCTTGTGTTAATTGTTGTTTTACTTAAAATGTCAGTCAGATTGATCATAAATGTAATATAGTTAATAGTATCAGGTGTTACTTTGTGGGAATCCATTTTATTAAGTTGCTTGTTAAAAACTACTTTGCATCGATCCACCACCATAATGTATAATGGTATATATATCAAAGTATGGACTATGTGGGATAGAAAAAAGTGGAGTATACATTGTGGTGACGGATTGTTGCTAAGTAGTTTTTAACTACAACTTAATATCATAAATGTAATCTCGCTTCAGTTCCTATACCCGTATATGCAAATGTCTTCTCTCAAAATGAGGAGGTATTCACAGTTAAAGCAGGTGATAAATAAATAAAAATGCACATTTTTTGAAAAATCAGCAGTGAGTCCAATATTCAAAATCTTACCACTAAGCTATTACTAAAATGAAAATAATACGACACATTATATACCAAGTATTTATGACTAGCAAAACAAGCACATGTTAAACATCTTGGACCGGCCATTGTGGCTGAGTTCGATACACATTTGCTTATGTTTGGATCTCCCTAAACCCCCTTCAAATAATCATATCAAAATATCTTGAGCACCAAAAGTCTACAATATAAAACAATGTTCTTGATGTCAGAAATCAATTTATGGATTGACTATTTGCACAACACGATTCACATCCTCAACAATAAGCATTTTTTGGTTAGTTTAATTGTATACAGGCTTCATTAGTCCAGATAACTGCTACGCTTTCCTCATGATGGGATTCAAATCGCCTCCGCCATGAGCTGACATTTTAACCTTCCCTGTGGCACGGTTCTTTATGCAAGGTCCAGCATCTTTTATTGATCCCGCTGCATCTTCCAAGTCCTCATCAGAAGAAAAGTCAGACGCACAAAGTGCCAAATGCCTTTTCTTCGGTGTGGTGTGGTATGTCCATCTCATCGGACCTTTGTGGTTGGCTTTGGACTCCCTAGCATCATAATCGGTATCAGATGCAGCTCTTTGAGTGTCGCATTTCAAATTTCGCAAGCTTTTGCTCGACTTATGGTCCTTTTTTTCCCCCCTCGGGGGGTTGTGGAAGTTTTTTAGATTCGCTGAACCATTTGTTTGTGCCTTAGCATTTAGATCTGGAAAATTCTGGGAATATATCACGACACTATCGACAGATTTTTCTTTGTGAAATTTTGTTGTCCGTTTGGAATTTTGGGAACCATTTTCAAAAGTGACAGAGGAGCCAGAACCTTTCTTCTCAGCAGAATTTCCACTACTACAACTTGTGTTGCTATTGCTTGTGCTATATTGTTCGACTGCCTGTTTTTCAAGTTCGCGAAACTTTGTGTCTATACTTTCGTCGGAGGCTTTGTATTGTTCCAATGCTTCTTTCTCCAATTCTTCGAATTTGTTATCGACATTGGGCGGTCGTATTCGGGTGGGAAGAACCAGTTTTGGATTGAGCCGCAACAATCCAGGAGTTACTAGTTTCTGAGATAGTCTGACACATCCAGGCGCAGCTAAATTTATAGGTGCGGGTGCGCTCATGCTAAGTACCGTACTATATAATCTCTTTTTCCTTACTCCCATATCAATAGATGCTGAACTGGTGCAAGGCATTTGGCCGTCCAATACGACTTTTTCTCTTTGAGTTGACTTGGATGTATCAGCGGTTTTATCTGTTACCGTACTTGGCTCGGGATCAGATGTTGTGTGCTCTTCTGATGGCGCTTCGTTGATATGGGAATCATCAGATTTCTTGGTATCAGGGTGGATTTCCACGGGAGTTTTCTGGACGGGTTGGCTGGTTTGGGCTGTGGTGAGTTGAAATCTGTGATCCAATCGTGGAGAGGGATGATCCCTCGGCCACCAAATGGTGCAACGCCTGTCTTGGCATCGCAAGGGCCTCTGCCCAGTGGGAGCGTAACGCGTGACGTTAGTCCCTCTGTAAGGTTGACATCGTGTTGCAGAAGCTCGTATGACCGCTTGGACACTTGCTGACAACCGTCCCATGACTCGCTGACAGTCAATAAGTTGCGGTGGTCGCGGGGATTCAAACTGGAACTGAAAAAGAAAATGAATTACTAAAATGTAATTGCCTTGTTTAAATGTTAACCAATTAAAAGAAAAAGAGGATATGTTGCATATAAATCTTGGTAGTTTTAGAAATCGTTATCTCATTAGAAGCAATTATTACTTCAAGATTACCTAAGTATGGATAGCCCTGTGGCTTGCATAGTTTGTTAATGGGTAAGTTAAGTAACGGTGAGCGCAATTGGTACTTCGATCGATAACCATTAGTAAGCAATATTACTTGTACTCTTTCGTGCTTCAGAAATGCACCCTCCGCTAATTGACCACTAAACCGTATCTGCGCACATATGCATTAAAGCAAATATAGGAAGAGTACCCTCCCGATTTAGTAAGGAAAGACACGTGTTCATCAATGGAGCATAAATAAAAGCAGCCAAATTACCTTGCACGTTGGATCACAAAAGAGTTGAGCTGACGCATCAAGGCAGTAAGGCGGCAGGGGTGCCAAGGCATTGATTCTACGCGGCTGACGTCGCCTCGCCCTGATCTTCCTTGGAACCGGCGGTGGACTGGGAGCTCGCGGTCGCCTCTGATGTGGGACGTTGGGATTCCAGAGAGCCCGCACACTCCGTATTCTCGCCTCTAAAATCGCCTCGTCGGTTGCGGCTGGTGTGCCGCTAGGGCCCCAGCGCTCGCTAGCTGCCGATCGGTGTCCGTTTATTGTATTGTTATATCACGTTTACCTTGTCCTACGTTTCCAATAGTCTCCGCACTAAACACCCCTATCCCTAGGATTATATAAAAGTGAAACATCTGTTTGTTTGTTGTGTTATTTTTTACATAAGATTACCTGTACATTTAGTCTCGTTACATCACGCTATATTATAAGGGACTAAGGATTAGCCAAAAATAATGATAGGTCTTCTTAAGCAATCTTCAAATTACGACTACATTTGAAAAGAAAGTATACAAGTACAAATAACGCACAAATCGTCTTCGTTGAGCATTCTGTATTGTCGACGTCGGCGCGGAGGGACGCTGCGGTCTGACGGCTCGTCCAGTAACTTCCGGAACCAGTATTCTACCTGGAGAACAAGCAGATTTTCTCTTTGACGTGGTACGTGGTAGATCCTGTACGGTTCTTTTGATCAGGGCGGTGCCACAACCACATCCATTTCTAGCATTTACACCTTCCCTACGGCGTACAACATTGCTGTGTATTATTTGGCGCAATGTGTACAAGCGCTCGCAGCTTGTACACGCCTGTGTTGTACGTACAAATCTGTATGGGTTACGGGCGAACACAAGTGCAGCTTTTACGTCGTCGCTATAAGAGTGCGGACGGTCAGTCTGTGTATTCGTAGATGCTACAGGTATGCAAAAAAATACAATAATTTAGTGAATTGTTTGCGCATCTTCAGTTTAGACAATATTGCATCAGCTTAGTGCCGCCTCCCGCAACGCTAATTCTATATAATATATGAGCGGCGCAGTCAAAGCTAAACATTTTTTTCTTGTCGGTAGAAGGGTGTGATTGCCAGTTCACAAATGCGGCTACCATCTTGAGTAGCAACACATCTGTGATCGACTTGAATTGAGACTCGTGTTCTAAATTGAACTGGCTAGAAATATTCATGAGTAGCGGTGACCATCAAGTGAACTGCACGCTCGTTGCATTTATTAAACTTTTAACATAGGCGTAACTACAGCCTTGTCTTAGAAGTTTAAAGATTCTAAATGTATTTGTACATTTTGAATCTTAAATTTATTTTTCTAGATTTCAATAAACCATCACTATTTACCGATATTTCACGTGACATTCAAGGAGCCGTGACCAGGAGTCATGCAACTGGTTCGAAATATAGGCAATTAAAAACGTGTTAATCGTGACTACCCGTTATATCGTGAAGTAGGGTCTTTTTACTCGCCTCTCGCGAAATAAAAGACACCGTATCGTTATTCAGGTCTCGAGATAAAGGACAATTTATTATGGCCTAAGTATTTCTATGTTATCAAATATCAAAATAAGTATGTTATCTACCTCAGGTAACATCCAACATTCTGTGACATCAGAATTTTCGGAGCTATACCCACAATAGCTTCTCGAAGGCGATTTGTCCATCGTATTCGAGTAACAGTTTTCCCTGAAATCGTGTTATTATTATTTTCGTTTCTGATATATGTGGTAAGAGTCAATTATTTACAGCGGCAGAAATGTAAGTCATTAAAGATATGGACGTATCTATGCATGATTTCAGATGAATTATTAAGACTTACATATTTGATATGCTTAACTTTCAAACTTGAAATTTCCCTCAAAATATTTATTATTCGGTAAAAAATTCTTTTAACACTTTCCCTGCGGCGTAAAACACTGATGTATGATGACTGATATATATTGTATATGTAAATATCAAATTGTATTAAAGGTGACAACCAAACCTGGCTTCATCATAATAAAAATTGCCATAAAATTGTGCCAATCTTGATTCTGGTATAACATCCTTCACGCTTCGTCGTCCGCTACTGCTACCATTTTCTTGATTTGTAACGACACGTTTTTCTAAAATAAAAGATAAAAAGCAGCAATTAGCATCTGTGTATCATCTCTGAATACATTGTCGTAATGTCCGCCCCCAGTCTTGTTACGACGAAGTAAACACAGCACATCTGTTCGCCCGTAATCCATACAGATTTGTCCGTACAACACAGGTGTGTAGGAGCCGCAATCGCGTCGCGTCCAGAATTACACAGCAGTGTTGTAGCCGCAGGAACAATGTTAAGTAGGAAATTCATAGATACATTTGCCATATTAGCATTTTATGTCTCCTGATTAAATGGTTATCCAAGAATAACCTTATTCCACGTATTGATGAGCTTACAGTCGGAGAAGTCTTGTAAGATTACGAATTGGATACGAACCCGTCGATTCACATTGATTATTTATATGTAAACTTTCAGTTGATTCCTGAAGAACTTGGGAGACTCGGCAGTGTTGTGTCCAAAGACGCTAGAAAATAAGATAGCGTTAAAATTTTTATCGTAATTCACAACGCACGCAATATTTGTTAAATAAAAAATAAAATGTTATCAATTTATTTTAAAAAATTCTAATGAGGAAGTTCGATTATAACTTCGGTCTACTCAGTATTAGTAAGTAAAATCTGTATTGCAATTACTCGAAATCATTAACTCAGCCTTGTTAGTTAGCCAGTTAGCTTTTTATTTATTTTTTTGAAAATAAGGCCTTTGAATATTAACATTTGAAAGAAGATGAAGTAATAACTCATGGGCACTGACACGCTTTACATTGTTTAGGTTACGCTTTATTATACTTAGTTTTAAGATTTATATTTCCGCAAATATTGTTCTTAAAAAATAATTCGGATATCAAATTTTGCGTAACTTGTATGGTGGACAGCAATACACCAATGGCTGTTGCTCGTTGGAGAAAAAACCCTATCGTCTGTTGGAGGAACCTAGAAGAATCAATCGTTAACACCAGCAGTGCAAAGGTATTGAATTATTTTGAGTTAGCGCAGATTTGCTGTTTCCTCAATTGTTGGTTGGACATCTTAAATCTCAGGAAGAGGCGAATTGTTTGGAAAAGAGTTAGAAGAGGTATGCAATCTTTCTTTCCATGTAGACTATTTCATCCTATGAAAGTACGTAAGTATATCTTCAGACTTACGAGGCTATATAATAAGGGAATTTAGAAATTATCTGGATAACACTTACAAGAGGCAATTGTAATCGCTTTCTTCCCATCTTATCCTATGAATTACCTAAGTAAGTATATTTAGTGACTTTTACGAGGCTATATTAAGGGAATACCTGATTAGCTATAATAAAGTCATCGGGTGGTTCTATGGCCCAAGTGAGATCCGCACACAGGGCGATATGTGCCCACGCAGACGAGTATCGATCCACTTCGAAGCTCATTCAATGTGACATCTCACACAAATAATTATCTTTACAATAACGACAAAGTAATATATTAGTCACTAAATTTTAAGAGAAAAACTAACGGTAAAATTGTAAATAAAAATGACGACAATTTGAAAGACATTGGTGGTTAAATCTACAATAACAAAATTTTCCTCTTTTTTGATAGATACATGATATTACAATTTTTTTTCTTTTATTTCAAATCGCTTTTCGAATTTTTCACCAAAGTGAATCAATTTGTCATCGCGATGGCTTGGTCGTGTCTTCAACGTGTCAGTTTAAATATAACTGAAATTATTATATATCAAATTCAAATAAGTATCTAAGTAGGTAATATTTTATTGCAATTCTTGAATTATTTTTACCAAGTTTTTTAAAGTACGCTTCTTGTAGAAAGCCGCCAATATTTCGAATTGATTTAATTAAATGTGCAACTTTTACACCAGGCAAATTTTAAGATACTGTACTGGCAACTCTTACTTACCTGTTTTTGCTAAAGGCAACATCACGAACCGGCATTCGCGGGAGCCGTCACGGCTCGATCGGCGTCACGTCAGGCAGTCAGAGTTGCGCAGGTGGCGCCTTCAGACTAACGCATGCGCTGCGTCAATCGTCGAAATAAATGGACACTGACAGAAAGGAGATTTTATTTTTATATAAATTAAATAAAATCGCAATGAAACTGTGACAAACTTGAGCATTTTTATACAAAAAAGTGGTTTTAAGTTTCCGACTGTGTATTAATGTTGTATTCGAGTTTTAACGTGTTGTTTTTGATTTAACAAAATCGATTTACGTCGACCTATCCTATTTCATTTGATTTTGTATTCGTAAACTGTTTAATCGTTGTTAATTTCGCGACAAGTGCTTGTACTGACCGTTGGTGGGTTGAGAACTGGTTTTCGGGACCGTTGCGTTTTTGTGTTGCGTTTGGTGTATGTTTATTTGTGTAGTATAGTTGTTTCGCGAGTGTGGCTGTCAGTGATGCTGGGATCGAGTACTTGTGGCTTGTGACTCGTCAATTGTGAATGGTGAGTTTACATCTAAGTTATGTTATGTGCACTTGTATAACCGAACCTCGGACAGTATTATGCAAGTGTTCACTGTCGACACAAGTAACTTGTTGTCGTTGTCGAACTAAGTTATCGAACTATGTTTTCTTATTCTTTTTCCATCATAGATACTTTTTTTGTTCAAAAAAAGTTCCTATTCATTCATGGCTATAGCTTTTTACAACCAGTTCTTTGAACTTTTATTTTTCTTTTCCTCTTACAATAATGTTGTTTAGGTACCATATTTTGTTTAAATCAAACACATTTATGTAATACATAATTGTTATTATATCTTCAATAAATTATGCAAAGAACATAATTCATTTTATAGGGCGCAATAAGTTATTATATTTAACCATATAAAAATTTATATCATTTTTGACTTGACTTCAATGACTGAAGTTCCATTAGCATATTTTAAATTGGACAGCGAATTTTTATAAATTTAATATTTAATTCCAGCAATTATTTTACCTACAGATTTATAATATATCCACATAATTAGCTCTTCCTAGTAATTATTTTACCAACATAATTATATATAATTAGCAGTTTTTTTTTATTTGCACGCTTGTATTTGTAATGGCCTTGAAACTCTTTATTGCATGGCTTAATCACTTGATTATCTTTACCTTAACTGGGTCATTAGGCTATCTAATATCTTTGTAGTACTTACACATTAATGAATAATGCTTTGTCTATGCTTTCTTCCGTTTTTGTTTGATTATTACTAACCAGTTTTATTTGTGTTTTTTATTCTTCAGGTAGTAGACGGAAGTCAATGGAAATCAGTATTCGTGCATGCTTTTTCTGTTCACGATAACAGTATTGGTTAACTTTGTTTATGTTAACATTGTTTATGTATAAATAACAAAATATTACAACTGTTCCAATTACTTTTATTTAATCTATGTACACAAAAAGAGTACGATAACTAACTGATCCAAAGATAGACAGCCAAAGCTCAAATCCCTATATATTGATCAAAAGTTCTTTACAAAGCGTAAGTGAACAGTAAGAAAGAGGAACTTTGGAAGATCCAATCCAAACGAAGTAAAATAGGAGTTGAGAAATTGCATGACATTGTCGGCTTCTGTACGAGCAAAATCGCGGGAAAAAAGCTGTTTATATATAAATTTATTCCTTCCCTAACACCTTTATTAACCTGATACATTTGTTGTTTTAAAATGAAAAAAAAAACAAATCATTAAACTTTATCCAAAAATATTACTATCTCTGTGTATTTCATTATTTATTGTCAGACCTCGCAGCTATTACGACATATTGTACATATTAATAATATAACAGTAACAAAATCCTTGTAACGTAAATTTTCAAACACCGCAGTGGCTGCCTTGACCTATTTCGCCAAAATACGTTTTGGCGCGGAAGAGAAGAACGTTATCTTTTTCAATATTCAAGCTGACCATCTTTTGGGAATTTCGTGAGATGAAACTGAATAGTTTTAAAAATTCGGTACATACCGGTATTTTGGATCATACCGGTAGTATTTCCCGCCACTTATATTTTGTGGAAAACAAATAACAACTTTTTTATACAATCAAAATAAATATTTTTATCTTGGCATGTTGGCAAGTATGTTGGTATATCTGTACTTACATTAAATATGCTGCCGCAACAATATAAAATGTTTTTAGCTAAAAAAAATTTGACCAATAAAAAGCGTCTTCTATTCAACCATCCATTTGGATGCTTATTTCTTAAAAATGAACAGATATTTATATCTACATATTTATAGATCAATACTTAATTATAATTTAACTTAACTTCAATCCAGTACAACATTGCATCACTTACTTTTCCATCTTTAGTGTCGTATTTTCTCTTCATCTTTAAATCGGACCGAATGGAAAGTAGGCTCTATGAAATTAAAAAAAATATATCGTAATAAGTCTATAAATGTCAAAGATCTGCAGTAGCAATAAAAAACGAACTAATTGAGGACTTCTTCCTTTTTTGATGTCTTTAAAAAAACAATTTTTTTCGTACAAATTCGCGTAATCAAAAAGGCAATATATTTTTTTTTGCTCTTTTTGATAGTCACTTGACTCTTTTAATAAACGTCCTTGGCCGATTTTATATTTGTATATAACCTATTTAAAGACATATTGTATATGTTAACTCCTTTGTTGAATCATGTTGAATTCCGTTTTCAATATTTGGAAATAACAGTAAATTTGATTCTGCAAGTTTGTTCAAACTCTAAATTCATAAATTGGAAATCTACAGATGATTTTTTTCTTTGGCCCTTTTTGAAAATGTATCTAAACAACCTCCTTACTATAAATATATCTAACAAACTGTATTCTAAATAAAACTGAAGAGTAAATGCTACGAATTAAACAATGATTTATAAATTTTTTAAGTGATTTTAATAATAATTTGGTAAAACCTTCAACAGATAGAGAGTGAAAAATAAAGGTTTTTTTATTTATTTTATGTAACTGTAATAATTACTACTACTACTAGCGTAACTATTTATACGGAGCAAGCAAATTTGTAAATTTCGCTCCAACGGGAGTAAACTAGACGATGAAATTTAGGACAAATATACATATAAGACAGTAAAAGCTGCAAGATTTATTGGAATATGTTGTAATGTCGACTTTTACTTGAGAAGAGCCGCGGGAAAATCAAGATTTCCATAAGATTTCCTGAAATATGGTCATTGCTTAAACATCGTTAAATTATACTGTTTATAGTTTTGATATAGACTGACAAAATCAGCCTAACAACAGAATCTAGTATTGCACCTAAAAGCTTTAGTGGAAACTCGATTCGATTTCGCGCGCACTTCGACCTCTTACCTTGTCAGAAACGACCTTGGCCCAATTTGGCTCAAGCCTGCACCCTTCGCGTCCCGTGGCAGAAACTATGGCTCTATGGCTTTGTTTTATGTTTTATTGTAATACTTTTGGGACATCTTATAGAAAATACGTGCTGGCATCTTTCAGAGATTATTTTATGTGTACCTTTTCCTCTGTGATATGTCGCTTACAAACAAAGGATATTCTGGCTTATGAATGAAATGGAGATTCGTGTTTTTTTTGTCTACTTAATTAATCATGATTATCATCAAAGCATTACTGTCGGTTGCTGGGCAAAGATTTTCTTATAAAATGAGAAGGGTTAGGGTTTGGGTTTCATATCACAACACACAGAACTAACTGTGTCTTTATGCTTCGATGGAACCAAAAAAAAAGAAAACGAAATAGACGTAGGGTAGATCGATTAATGAATCGATTCGTAACAGGTCCTAGTGGCACATTTGCCATTAGGACCTGTTAAAAGTTTATTCCGACCACCGTAGTTTAGCTGTGACCACGAGTCTTGCAGCTGATTTAAAATATTGTTGTCGCTCTCAATAAAAATAGGGTAGTTGCGCTAATAATAAGGTAGTTTGGAAAAACAAAATGTCATCGAATCGGACGACATCATCTGATCGCCCCACCTGCCTATTTCGTTTTACCTGAACTTATTATAAAAAGAGACTGAAGTTCTAGCTCGTGATGCATTATATTCGCATGTCTCTCGGTACACGAACAGCTCTTTGTTCCTGGCCCTTTCTATTGTCATTTAGCGAAGTGATTGCTATTATGATTGTAACCCTAGATTGCCGTAATAGATTAATTGAATAAGTCTTTTTATTTCGTTAAATACCCCCGAAGCGCCCCCTATATTTCTATATGATCTGTTATTATATCTTTATAATATCGGCAATAAAAAAGCGTTAATCGGGAATACCTGTTACATAGTAAAATGTATAAATTCTGTGATGATATTACTTTAAAGTCAGTTCAAATTTCATTAAGTACTGGATGCAAATCCACTTTTATATATCTGCGTCCCATAAAACTAGTAAGTAGTTCAGCGATCTTTGCATCTGTTTATGTGTGACCCAGTTTAAGCTTAGACTTTTATTTTATTACCCGGACGGGTTCAAAAGAATGCTCACCATTAGATGTCACATAACATGTTAACAACTCTGTTAATAGGCTGGATATGTTGAAATTAGATATCCGTTTCGTTAAAAGAATGAAAAGTTATATAACATTTTCTATAAATACTATAAAACAAAGCCCGCCGTCGTCTGTCTGTCTGTCTGTTCGCGATAAACTCAAAAAGTACTGGACGGATTTTCTCAGTTTTCTACAACAGGTAGGGTGATTCCTGGCAGGTTTTGGTACATAATAAGTAAAGTATTTATTTGTAAATTGGGCGAAAAATTATATATTAAATTATATATATTATATATTAAATTATATATAATTGGATGCATAGATGCGTAGATCGTTTCATGTTATGAAAATGTTTAAAAGGTGGTAGAGCCGTTACAGCTCGCCTAGGGCGGCCACCACCCACACCGCCACCCTCATAACCCGCTGTAAAGCATCATGTTCTTCATGTATTGTGTTTCGGTTGGGGAGGTGTAGTTGCCGGATACACATTATTGGAGGCGACCATCTTAGT
>DWON01002976.1:0-19133 GCA_018251015.1 Phocides pigmalion okeechobee
GTCGCTAGAGTTTAGTATAGCCAGGCATAAATTATGCAAAAAAGTGAATTGCAGATTTTTGTGCAGGACAACGTCTGCTGGGCACACTAGTTACTGTATAATTATCTATATTAATATACTCAAAATTGTGTACACATAACAGTAGAGAAATTCTGACACACACGATTAGCTGTCTTATGTGATCAATGTCTTCCTAAACTTGTAACGTGCAATGTGTATTCTATTTATTTGTGTATTAATTAATTCATACATTCATTCATTCATTCAGTCAGTCAGTCAGTCAGTCAGTCAGTCATTCAGTCATTCAGTCATTCAGTCATTCAGTCATTCAGTCAATAAGTGAGACAGTTAGTCAGTTAGTCTTTCACTTATTTATTTATTGTCACCACTTAAAGTAATTGACAAGGAGGATAAAAAAGAAGAGAAAAGGAAAAAGAAAATATTTCAATTAAACTATGTATTTTTCCATTAAAAAATAATTTAAGTATAATAAAATAACAATGATAGATTTTAGAAAAGTGCCAAAAGTTGTTTTCCGCGCGCTTTTTCCTCCCAGTGTAACGTTGACTGGAAGGAAAAGTCAATAGGCGCTCAAAGCTGATTTTACACTGTACCCTTGACGTTCATTAAGTGGATGTAAATACCTTACAATGAAATAAAATATTTAAATTTAATAGAGGCAAAATGCAACCCCTTCCAACCGAATTCCTTCAAATTAAGATTTTGAATGCGATCGTATTTTTTTATGTTTGTTTCAGCATTTCCGTATTTCGCAACTCCGTAACTTATCGACTGACTTGGAAACTAATTTTTTATTAAGAAATATATTTAAGAAATAAATTTGGATTTATTGACCCATATGTAACAGTCTTAAAATTAATCCAGACGATATCCCTAGCTGGTTTTCATAACGAATCTTTTTGTAAAGCTAATTTATAGAAAATCTCACTGCGAAAAGACTGGTAATCTATAAAACCGCACCCGCTAACCATAGACCATAAATCAACGGCATAGATAAAGCAAAAAATTGAGTAAACCCATCTGAGTCACGATCTTTATAATCTGTTAACCCCTTAATTCAAATTTGACTTTCTAACGCCTACTGTGCATTACTGACTCAACGATACAGAGGAAATATACGAATTTGGTTCTAAAATACATGTGGTTAAGGACAAAAATGGTTTGAACTGATGATAGAGATCGATTCGACGCGTTCAATTTGGTAGTCAATATGACTGCTGCGTCATGATCGTGCGGCGATTGCGGCTGTCCTTTGTAAATAATATGTAATTTATACCAACTATGTGTTACATATGGATTCGTTTTGAGCCTTAACAAGACAGTTGACGTCATCCTCATGACAGACTTACCACTTTCCCTGCATACAACACTTTTGTGTATTAATTGGCCCAACGCGCTTGCACACACCTGTGTTGTACGTACAAATATGTATGGATTACACGCGAACACAAATATTGTGTTTACGTCGGCGCTACGAAAATGCGGGGGGACATTACATCTGTGTATTCATAGATGTTACACGGATACTAAAAAATACAATATTTGTGTGAATTGTCAGCGCATCTCCAGTCTAGGGAAAATAGCTCCAGTTTGGTTTAGTTTACACTCGTCTGGTGTTGCAAATGTCCAGGCGACGGTGACTGCTTTCTGCCTTTTCGTTAGACTAATGTATATAAGAAGTTGTATGATACAAGCCTTCGACGCAAGCCGCTATCATTCGTGGAAGCAATTAACGATGATATCATTCAGATGACGTTTATTGTACCACTTAACTATTGAACTCAATTCGTTTGTAATGAAGAAGCCTTTGAACATGCAGAGGTTTGTTGCAGAAATCATATTTCATACGCGTTGAAGTGGATATTGCGTTATATCATGTAATCTTTCAGCCCCAATTTTACGCTCAGGGGTAGAACTAAAAAAAATCCTTTCCTATTACTCATTTACCTTATATAAAGAACCTATTTGCAAATTTCAGGATTCCGGTTTTAGCGGTTTTGGGTGCGCCCTACTCTCTGAGTATTTCAGTCAACTTCCTCTTTTACAATTTTACCGCTTCTTTTTAACTCTTTTTTATGTGTTACATATTTTTTATGAGTCCCCAATATCCTTCGTAGTAAGAACTTGGGGTCACAAGATGGACAGCTTTTGCTGTTAAAACATTAAACTGCAGGCAGACAAAAGCTGAGTCTATGTTTTGTGATCTCAAATTGTGATGATCGATGTCGAAAGACTTGAACAATTACATGTAGAAAGAAGCTCAAAGTGCGTTAAGAAAAGGAGAAAAAAGGAAAAAGGCCCTCCAGAAAACTCTGAAGACTCCCGTTTGTATAGTGTGGCCGAAGGTACTGGTAAGAGTCAATCACTTCCCGAATATATTGGTATCTGTTGAAAAAAAGATTTAAAAGAAGTGCGTTAGGTATACTTGCAATTTAAGGATATATAAATTTAACAAGCCTTACATGATGAAGTGTCTCTTCACACCTAATTTAGACCAATTTATAAAATGCAGCTTATCACACCTAGTCAAGTTAGGACGAAATAGCGCGACCACAATCGATAAGTCCATAGACAATGTTGTGCCAATCGCCACGATCGAGCCACATAATTTCCAACTTCAAGAATTCAAATTCCACGAACAAGATATCAAATAAAACAAAAGAAAAGGCACGAGTTATTTTCAATCCTCACTTCTCTGTTACTTTTAAGGCAGAGCGACACAGCCTTCGGAGCCACAAGCCGTTCGAATCAAGTGGATCCAGTTACACGGGTTCGTGATTCATGCGATGAAATGCATGCGAAATAAATACGCATGACTACGTAAATTTGCATCCAGTTTAACAAGACGTCTTATTTTAATGGCATAGGAAAACATGGTGAGGAAACTATGACTCTTCTCTCTTATACATAGTTTTGAAACTCCATAAAGTCTGTTTGTCTGAGTGAAGTCTGACAATCAGCACTTGACCAGCGTAATTTGCTAATGTCTTATTCGTCTGAATTTCTGGAAGAAACCTGTACAGCACTGGTACGGTAAAAAATAAAAAAAGAAAGAAAATGTCCTGTGTATGAAGCCGCATTTGATTAGCGTGTTGAGCCACGGCCAGATTACATTTTGACAGACGATTGGTGTTCAGTAGTGGGTCAATATGGTTTATGAAAAAGAAAATTAGTACTTTTATAGAGAGACGGTACTATCCTATATCTAATCCCTATATCACACAGTGTGATACGACACACAAGTGAGAATTTAGTCATCATCACCAAACCATTACTGTCCTGAGCAGAAGTTGGATCTTAGAATGAGATGGATTAGACCATAGCCCACCACGCTGACCAAGTGCAGATTCGTCTACTTCGCATACCTTCGAGATCTTCATAGAACTCTCAGGCGTGCAGGTTTCCTCACAATATTTTGAATGTATGAATAAAAAATGAATAGATGTATAGGAATGAATAAATGAATAAAAAAATTATAAATGAATTCGTATATTCAACGAATGAATGAATGAACGAAAGAAATAATTAATTAAGTCTATAAATATAAAAGCCACACAGCCTTTAAAATATACATATGTTTATAATTTGTATGTCAGTTTATTTCAATTAACAACAATCTAAGACACATGAGCGACACACAGACGCAAAACAATAGTATTAGATAAGTGGTTGACTTCTGCCCGCACTGAGGCCTTTACTAGGGTTGCCACTAACCGCTCAACATACTGTCCCCCCTCCCTACTTTTTTACATACTATAAAAAAGCCCCTTTCCCTTGTCTGTACGCTTATATCTTTTAAACTGAACAACGGATTTTAATGCGGTTTTCATCAATAGACAGAGTGTTTCGGGAGGAAGATTTATATGTGTAACACATGCATGTTGTAATAGAGAAAAGCCGAAATATTTAAAGATTTGTAATGAGATGTCATAAATGCAACTATGCGAAGCTATGGACCGCTTTGTTGTAAAACATTGTTCTTTTGCTTTACCTCGAAATTACAAGGGTAAATGACTGCATAAATGATATATCTAAAACTACCCTCTTTTTACGTCTAATTCTTTTATAACCAAACCGTACATTATTTCAAATAATATTATTAACGCAATCCCAAAACCCCCACTTATGGCATTTTGCCCAAAATTCTGGCAACATTTCCAAGCTATACAGCCAGACCAGTTTTTTGGGCGAAATTGCTGCCAACTATGTAAGTCTAGACTAGTCAGCTATGTAACGCGATTTTAACATAAGTTTTTAGGCAAGAACAAGTAAACGAGCGTGCAGGCTACTTGATGATGAAGTGGCTGTAGCATATGGATCCACATACAACCTCCAATATTTTTTACGTTTTAAGATATTTTTTACTACTTACATAGGTTATGTTTAAGGCTTTACTACAGAGGCGGTAAATTACTAATCTTGAGTACCCGTTACCTCGCTTCGATGTGTAGCCGGTAACCGCACATCCAACCGAAACACAAGATGGTAGAACCAGGTTTAACTACAGGCTGTTCCACTTGTCAAAAGAGTATTATACACCTCGCTGACCAAATGTCGTGTCGTATCCTGTGTTGTTGAACCGATATGCACTCCGCTCCAACCGAAACACAATAATTGCTTTAAGGCGGATTATTAGGGCGATGTTGGTATATTTTTTATGAAGGATGAATGATTAGATGATCCCCTTCGCCCAGCGCCAGGACGAAGGGGTAGGTCAGACGTTAACTGACTGAAACTCCACCCTGTTTCAGGTTAGTACTCGAGTTCCGAAGGTCCTGATTGTACAACTACCACGACTACGGGAGGTATCAACACGGTTAAATGTTACACGGTTTAATGTTTTATGTAAATCACGAATAGTCCAAACTTCAGTGCGTAAAGATACAATTATTATCGTGTGTCGTGATATGGAGCGCAAAAAAGGAAAATGAACTAGACGTAGGGTAAATATGTAGATTAAGCTACAGTTTTCCCCCGCCACCGCAGTTTCGCCGTGACCACGAGCCATGTAACTGGTATGAAACATCGGCAACTAAACGAGTTAATCATGAGTACCCGTTACATCATAAAATGTATAAATTCCGCTAAATACGGGTGGCAACCCTGCTTCCTGCACAAGTATTGACGTCATCATCTTTACGTAAAGATGCTTCAATTGGTTTCCTAGTTGATTGATGACTAAAAAAATGTCCAAGGTTCTCCTTAATGGTTTTAAATACAGAATAGGAAATTCTATTACCTTAGTTCTTTAGGTGAATTGCATGTTTATTTGCTACTTCAAAGTCATAAAAAAATTACTGTGTTTTTAATATTGTATGTTTTTTAACACTTTCTCTGCGTATAACATTACGTCTGTTACACATACGCTAATGTTATATGAATGTTAAAAAAATACAATATTTCAGTGAACTGAATTGTCGGTGCGCATCTTCAGTCTAGAATTCTAGATAAATAAGCTCTAGTTTAGTCTTCCGCAACGCTGATCCGATCTAATATATTAAGTTAAGTCACAAAAGTATCAAACGAGTATACAGGCCACCTTATGTTAAGCAATCTCAGCAGCCCATGGAGCACATGGACGGATCATGGCCCATGGACCATGGACGGGCCTCTTGAAACTTATATAGAACAAAAGCCCTTCTGACGTCTTGCTTAGATAAATGAGTTTGTAATCCTGAGGACTGAGATGATCCCCTCGCTTGTAGGTGTAACCATTTTTAGATAAGTGTAACAGTTTGGGGAAATCCACAAGCAAAGCAGACAAGGAAAGTGCTTAAAAATGTTTTTTTATTAATAACGTTTATTTTTCTTTAATCGAAAGCAAGTTTTCTATAAATAACAATATGTTGACCCATTTGTTTATAAGTTAAACATTTATATTTTAGCTTAAAACGGGACATCAGTTTATGTACCTCCTTAGTACCCTATGTTAGTACAACCGAATCATTAACAAAAAGTTTTCTTAATGGATAAAAGCGTAGGTTTTTAATGAAAAAACACACTTTATTATAGTCACATATTATATGTATATATAAAAAATATTTAAGAAAAATAAACGATCAGTTTCTTATTTTTAAGAACGAATAACGTTTTGTTCCTAAAAGATGAAAATTATTTTTCAAAATAAGGGATAATTCTGTACCTCTCAGGAACATTAACGAATTTTTTCTGGTGATATACGATTTTAATGTAAGTCACAAATAGTGCTAAGTTCAATTTGTACAGATTAGTGTGGTGTGTCGTAATATGGAACCCAAAAAATAAAAACGAACAAGACGCAGGGTAGACCAATTAATCTTCCTTTAACACCTGTCAAAAGTTTCCTCCACCACCGCAGTGTAGCCGTGACGACGAGCCACGTAACTGTTACGAAATATCGGCAATTAAAAAAAGTTAATCGTTATATAACATAATATATAAAACATTAGTTTAAAATCGAACAGTTTCATATTTTTAGAAACAATTTTCTATTAACACAACAAAGTTTTGAAAATGGGACATGGGACCGCGAAACGGGACAATTCCGTTCAAAACAGGACACATGGTCACGTTATGCATGCGCCACTTGTACTGCAAAGCAATTAACGCCAACTGGACCCGTTGTCCTCATTAAACACGTGGCGGGCGCATCGCCCCCAATTGCCTCCAATGTGGGAATTGCATGACGTAACAAGTAGCCACAGTTCACACCCGAGATCACAAAGAGGCAGATTATTTAAATACGTGAAATCGACAACAGATTTGGCCAGCGAGGTGGACTCTTTTTGGCGATTTCTCTTTGAACTCGTAGTAGAACTTTAAATGTTTATATCCCGGCTCCACTACGCGACCAAGGCATCCGAAGTGATAGAGTACTCAGAGAAAAGGACGAATTTTCGTTTGGTGGCAGAGAAGTTGGAGGCGCGCAACGCCGTTAACTTTAACTCGTTCACTAATCGCGTGCCCACCGAGCACTAACCGATCTTCCTTAAGGAGGAATTGTGACTGAAGGGGGTGGTGTTCCGCAAGTTCCGCGGACGTGGCTGATATCTGGGAGTCACTGATCCCGGACGTCACGTCGTCAGTAAACCGTGATTTAGTTATAAAAATTATTTTGAATTATAGGTATATATGTTATGGGCCATGTCGCCTGAAATAAATAAATACATAAAAAAATGGAGGTATCACCGCCGCCCCCGTAATCTGCCATGAAGCCATTATTTCTTTGGGAAGTACTGTTGACGGCTACATTTACAAATGAGGCGACCGTTTCAGTCCTCAGAAGTAACAACGCATCTGTTTTCAATGTCAGGCAGGATGTTGCCCGATGTCGAGCAAAATGCATTGCTACTCCTTTAAAAACACTATTTACTTTAAAATAAGTGTATATCTACATGGATCGTGAACTTTCACCTAAATTCAGCAATGTTAGTCGCGGTCAGTAGTTGAAAGGGTGACCGCTGGAGGCAATTTTTTTTGTGCGGATCTGTGCTTTCAAAAACACGTTGCTTTGGTCCTGGCGTTAGTTTTTGTTAAACCTTGTCTAGGGATCTTTAAAAAGATTCAACAGCCAAGTTCTCATAGCTGCATCAAAACCAAATGAAGTAGTTTGGTGAAAGTTCTTCTAACTGTGGGGCAAGAACCATGCTCACCAGTGGAGTTTGAAAATGATCCATTTAATATACGCCCTCTTAATCCACTATAAAGCTTTACTTGGGTTTTGGTTGGAGGTGCGGTTGCTGGCTACACTTTGAAACAAGTCAACCATCTTAGTCCACAGAAGTGGTAACGTATCTACACTGAGCTCAGGTGAGATTTCAGTTGTGTTTGTAATTGTATGTGGATGTCTATCTACGGGCTGTAACTACTTAGCACCAGGAAGTTTGCATGCTCACTTACTACTCTTCCCTCAATAAAAAAAAAAATACAAAGAAGTGTCTAAAAGATTATGTCTGTATTACCTAATTGTTTTAATTTAACATTATGCTATCATCATGCACAAGCATATGTAATGCATAACAGAAACATGCGTGCATACTTGTCCCCTAACTCGTTAGTAAGCGCGACACATTTAACACATGCGGCTTGTATAACATACAATGCAATTAGCATTGGAATAGAAATTGTATGTTTTATGTACAGAGTAGGAAGAAAGTGCTTGCGGGGCAAACAGGTTTGTTATAAAGCCTGTATCCAGTATTTTAGTATCTTAGTCTATTAGATTTTTAGTATTTTAGTATCCAGTATACAGTATTTTAGAAGAAACTTTTCTTGATTCAACTTTAGTGTCAGCACAAATTCTTATTCAACTATTATATTTCATTATAAGGTACATGCATTTAATGAACGTCAAGGGTACAGTGTAAAATCAGTACATTGGCTGTGAGCGCCTCTTGGCTAAGGTTGATCGGGAAAAAAACATATATCTATGCCTGTTACATAAGAAAATAACTTTAATGTATAAGTTTGCTCATATGGAAGGCAATATATATGCATAGTTCTTTTACCTACATTAACTAATGGGTAAAAAAGGTATTGAAATAAATCAAAACCTATTTTACCCACTTAGGTATAGAATAATCAAAATTCCTCTCTTAGTTCTCACTTTTGCTATGTAGAGATGCTATCTACAAAATTTCTGAATTCTAGAACCTACAAAACAATTTACAAACAATTTTAAAATTTTAATAACTGTACAACTTTAAAAAAAATACTGATAACATATAGAGTAAATGGAAGTCTTTTTGTGCACTGGGTATCTGTACCTCTGGTCTCTAAATAGGCTATTTATTTTTAAGCTATATTCTCTTGAACATGACAGATGACCGGTATTTTTATGTTATTATTGTTAGGACATGGATAATTAAATATAATTAGGGTTAGTTTAAACTTCTTTTTAAGCAATTTTCAATTGATTATCATGCTATTATGTTTGAACGGAACAATACCCAAAAATAACAGTTACAAATAGCACTATTATAAATATAAATTTTCTCACTGTACTAGACACACATTTAGCAAACACGTTAATAGTAGACATCTATATATATATATATATATATATATATATAATAAAATTATAACTGATTGTTGCCTATATATGAGAAATATATAAAAAAAAATCAAAATGGGGTGCCTTTATATACACAAGAGAACCCAAAAGAATGTGCTTTTCATTTTATCTGTTTATCTACACGTCTGTATTTTTGTGCACGCCAATCTCAGAAACAGTTTGTCCAATTTCAATGCTGTTTTCAGGATTATATTGAGAAGGGCTTCACTTAACATTTAGGGCTTTTTGTTATTTAAATCGGTTAATAAATAAAGTTGCTATGTCTATTGATGTAACAAATGCAAAAGCTTGTCTACAATATTACGTAGCAGGCCAAGCTGCAGGTTGACACTAGTGGGAAATATATCAGAGTTGTTGAAAGGGTCTAAAAGATGGGTGTATGGGTACATATTTTTCAATGGCCAAAGTCCATATAATTTTGAGCTATGAATCTCGGTCTCCTCTAACCCAGCCCAGTGTTGGTAAAATACAGGGTTAATGTTGATGCAAAATGTGTGGTCAATTCTCCTGCATAGGAGGCTAATGTATACCTCCAATTAAGTTTTATGAGTCTGAAGTTAACCGAAATTCGAAAATAAAAATGTTTAACATGTCATATAGATTCGAACATTTTTATTTTCGAATTTCGGCTAACTTCAGACGCATTAAGTTTTAGTACTCAAAATATGCAATCGAGCAGCATGGTGTAGGACGCCCCTGACTTATCCCAGCTGTGGGAAGACTCCAACCCAGAAGTGGGAAATGATGAATGAAAAAAGATACAATTACTCTCTGTATAAAAAATAAAAGTTTCTTTGCAGTATTTCTTATAAATAAATTTCCGAATGAATACACAAGAAGGTAGTTAAACATGCCGAAGTAATTAATACATACATATTTCATTAACTTATATTTATGTTCGAACTTAATTTGAAACCAAGAACCGCTATAAAAGACTATGATATCCAAAACAAACTATGTACTAAGTTACGTAGATCGAGGTCATACAGTAACGAGAAAAATTTCGCAATGAACTTCAATATCGTACCTATCTAGCGAAACATCTATAAACACATTAAAACTTTTGCAAACTTTATTAAAAGTTAAAAGCATATGATATAAACTCACCAAGAAAGAGTAAAACTGAACCGTTGACAGAACACGAGATTTTTCAAAAACGTATATCACTAACAGACGAAAATAAAATCACAAAAAGACAACTTAAAACCACAACTAGGGAGCGATGACTTCACTACAATAAAAAAAAACTCTGTGTCATAAAATACGGTAAACTATCACAGCTATTCACAACACAATCGTAATAAAAGTTTAAAGATTCAAAAAAGTTTTTAACGAATATTATTGAGTAAATAAAATGTAAACAAAAAACAAAGCACAAACAACACCAACCGCACCGAATGACTAACCGAACTGAAGTGATTTACAAGCTGTCAATTTGCCAAGTTGTCACTTTCCTTCGATATTTTTAATGCAAGTTTTTATGTGCCGCGGATTCTTATTTTTTGCCTACGTTTAAAAATAATCAGCTAACTTAACGAGACAATTTTTAGAATAAGCGAAGGAACAATTTAAAAATTATAAATTCGAATAATAAATCGAAATCTTTTGATTTGATACATTTAGTACACCTATGTTAGTACGTAGTAGTAATATTATTAAACCCACAGTGTTTTAGTTCTAAAATTATAGAATCAATGAAATAAATGAGATACTTTAAAATTCATTAATATGGCTTTATTTCCATTACTTATACATATTTGCTTAAATTAACATAAAACGTAAGTCTAAAATTATACCCGTATTGTATTTATATTCTGTAGCCAATAATCTTCAAGTTTCAATATTTTTATGATCTGAAAAAAGTAAAAATAAACTGAATTACTTAAGAGTTACAATACGTAAACTCACATAATTAGCTTGTTAGATTTATATTTTAATAGTGTTGTGTTAGACGGAAAACGTATTATATTTATTGTTTTATTTTATGTCCAAATATACCTGAATTTCGGAGAAAATCGACGTCCTCTCACTTCATTATTTTCTGAGGCCTTCTCCTGAAAAATGTAAAATTATGTGAAAATAACTATGCTACTTATAAACACAACAATTTTTGAACTATACATCCACCAGCACCAGAATCAGCTTTCACATCATTTAATTCAAACTCTTTTAGCTTAGTCATAACTTTTTTTATATATCATGGATGGGGCTCGAAGTACCACTACACTATTTGTGTGTAAAGTTGTTTCTTTAGCGAAATGTTATCATGTCATCAACGTATTACTTCGATATTGTTGTCTCTCAGGTCTTCTTGTGGTGGACCGTATTCCCTGAAGCCAGGTGGTCCATACTCCAAGAACCCTTCTGGAACCTGCTCCAAAGACCTAAAAAAATGATAATAATACGAGTAATTAAGTATGCAGGACGAATTAAGTAAGTTTGACAGGTGGAAGGTAGGTGGTAGGTAGGTGGTGATAATTTGATCTGGAAAGTACCAACGTTGTCCTCATAATTCACCATGAAGTAACACTGGTGTTCCGGCTGGAGCAGTACGGTTGCCGGCTACATTTAGAATCGAGGCGACCGTTTTAGTCCTAAGGAGTAGCTATGCATTTATACGAATGCAGATAGGACGTCAGTCCTATTTGAGTATGCGGATGTCAATGGGCTGCAGCGACTACTTAAAATCAGGTACCTTCATATTCTTACATAAAAAACTGTTTTTAGCTTAACCGCGATCACAGGTCCACATCCAGGTGGCCACGGTCTCCATTCAAAATGCAGGAAAGATAGTAGTGAGTAAATGGCGATACTTACCCAAACGCATCCTGTACACCGGGTGTCGCTTGGATCGTTTCAACCTGAAAAAAGAAATTACTAGGAATTTTCCAAATTTTCTAATATCAAAATGTCTAATGTACTCATACGTCCAACTATTAAATTGACTTAACTTTTGTATTTATAGATCCATTGAAATGAAACGGATACCAAAAGAAATACATTAGTAGCAACCTCATCAAAATCAGTTAAGCTACTTTTATAATTAGCGCCCATAAACGCTCAGACAAACAGTCGTGTCGTCCCCTATTCTCTTCGTACTAAATCGTACATTCTAACACTAAGTAAGTAAATCTTAAACGATATATTACCTGCTGTCCCTTTATTTCATTTTCTAAACTAACAATTATCTCTGGAACATTCTTTACAGCTTCTTCGACTTTCTTCACCTGTTCTATTATTTTTTCTTCCACCGCAGAAACGACTTCAAAATTAACTTCAGCGTTTTGTGAAACAGTTGTTCCGGACTCGACGTTAGTAACTTCCGTTTGCTGTTCATTGAGAGAGCTCGTTGATTCTTGTTCACCACTTGAAACTGGTTTCGCATCTACTGCTGTCGATTCTTGAACCTGATTAAATGACTGTTCAGATGTTTTTTGATTGCTCGATTCTTGTGCCGAATCTATTAATGCTTCTTCTACTACCTGACCAGCTACATTTGATTCTTGTTGACTTGTCTGTTGAACATCTACTACTTGATCAGACACTTTTAATTCACTTGAGATTTGTTGCGCGTCTTCTGAAACTGATTCCGAAATTTGACCAACTTGTTCAGATTTTTGTTGACTTGTTTCTTTTTGAGCGTCCATAATTTGTTCTGATTCTAGAAGAATACTTGGGTATTGCTGTTCTATAGTGGATTCAAAAATTGATTTCTCACTATTAGCTTCATTCGTTTCTTCTTGAATTGTTTCTATAACTGCTGCAGTTGGTTCCACCGCATTTGTTACTTCTTCTACAGCTTCAACAGATATTACATTAGCTGTTGTAGTTTCAGAGTTCACTTGAGCACTTTCTTCTTCAATAGCTGAAACAGTTTCTGCCTCAACAGCTGATGTGACTTCTTGGACTTCAGTTACAGCTTCAATATTTTCTGGAATTCAATTCAATATTATCTCTATTAGAAGTTAATTAATTATTTATATCAGATAGAAAACGAAATTTGTTTATATTTTATTATTGTTATCTCTCTTATTCCTATTACTATTAACATATTATGCTCAAATACGTTTTTTTAGAATTTTGGCGACTGATGGACACACCAGTACTTGGCATGCATACTGGTCTATATTTTATATTAAGTATTTGTAAATGGTTTGTATGTTTTGCTATAGATGTGGCAATAAAGAATGAACTGATAATTAATTTTGAAATACAAGTTATTATAATAAAAGTAATTATGCACCGGGCTTTTGAAAGAAATTCTTCCTAATTAATACAATAATTAAGTACTAAAATTTTAAGTTTGAGAGAGGAGTTGATAAAAATTTAAACGAATGTATACCTTCAGTTTTTTGTTCAACAACTTCAGCTACAACATTATCAGAAGTCTTCGCACCACTGGTTTGAACGACAGCTTCCACAAACAATTTCTCATTGACTTCATCGGGAAGTCCTTGCTGGGAAATATCCTGGGAAACTTCCTGTACCTTCGGTGGGCCGTACTCCCGAAGGAAATCAGATCCTGATGGTTCGGATTCTTGGAATATCACGTCTTTTACGGGATTTTTCTGAGGCTTCTGTAAAATTCATATGAAAATACTTTTTTATTTACATAATAAATGAACATCAATGTATTACAAGCGCATGTTTCAGTTATTGGTGTGTTTTACTAAAAATCTAATAAATAATTGGATGTCTTAATTTAAACAAATATTTCTAAACTATATTATCATATTCAAAAGCGAAATTTAAAACTTAATAACAATAATTTCGGTAAAATGCTTCATCTAGGTTCCTTGTGATGAGTTCCTAGAAAGCTGGCAACATTACCTCGTTGAAAAGCTAAGTTAATTCTCTGTCTCTGAAAATTAATTAATTATATTTTCAAAATTAATTAATAAAGTGGGATGTTACTTATTTATTTATTTATTATGTTTACCAAAAAAAAAACACAAACAATAACAATGTAAAACTAAACAAGGAACAAGATGAGTGTTACTTCAATTATAGGACCAAATTACCATTTTGATGGATAACAAATGACGCCATTTTCGCCGTTCGCTTGGTTAGCAAAAGCTAGATGCTAGCAGTATTTCCTCTTTGTACGGCTATGCCAATATGCTGAGCGAGATGTATGCCCGCTTTGGAGTTACCGGAGATGACGACGAGAAGTGGAATTTATTTCGAATGCTAGTTAATATGCTTATAATATGTCAAAGTAAGCAAATTATAGATGTACCGCAACTTCAGAAGGCAAGTAGAAGCTTGGTCCATCCGGTCTCCATCCACTGGGCAAGTATGGTCCAGAACCCCGCGCCACTACCAACGACAAGCAGGCTATGATAACAGTTAAAACCTGGAACAGATGATATTATTTTTACCGTATTTGTTCCGTTTGGCTTTGGCCCGTGGGGTCCGCATGCCAAAAAATTTTTCAAACAAATAGTACCACGATCGACGCCGCCGGTTACAAGAAAATTGGTTCATATCTCGCGGAGATAATTGCAGTTGCTATTCAACGCGGGAATGCAGCTAGTGTTCTTGGAACCATGCCACATGGGCACGGACTCCCTAACGGAATGTAACCTAAACAATCAATTAGGTTAGATTTTTATTATAATTAGTTTTAACATTTTCATCATTGTAAATATTTTTTATTATCGTTGTTCGATTAAATAATTTGATAGCGTATATTACTGCAAAATTTCGAAGGGAAAAAAATAAGCTTTCAATTCAATTGTACTCCTTTTAACCGAGTATTAAGGGACTTTAAAAATAACAAAATTCCACATTGGGTATTTTTAAATTTATTACTGCACAACTCCGTTAATTTTCAATCGATTTGTTCCATTTTTATTTGGGAGAGCATTCTTTCCGTTTAGCCAAGTTTACATTTTAAGAGAAAATAATAGTTCAAAATTTGAATATGGAACGAAAGGCCACGCATATGACACGGACTTCTATTCAAGTGTTTAGATTAGGCGTTTATTATAATTTCTTTATAAACAATTTTAGATCGGCAAATATTGCTATCTCTTCTCTAAATATTATAAAAATAATAAAAATTTCCCCCGTCGTTTCTGTCAGTCTTTCCATTCATGATAAACTCAAAAAGTACTAGACGGATTTTCTCACGGTTTTCAACAACAGCTAGAGTGATTCTTGAGAATCCTGAGGAAGGTTTTGGTAATAAGTTAAGATTTTTTGTAAGTTAGGCGAGAAAATAAATAGTTAAATTAAATGTAGTAATTAAATCGTCGTTCGAAATAGATGTTTCTAATTGTTAGTTTTGCAATTAGGTAATGACTGGATGCATGTATGAAAGAAAAATATAAACAATATTACCCGAACGAAGATGGGCCGGGTCGACGGTCGTAAATAAACTAAATATGTACTCGTAGTTTTTAACACACACTAACCTTATTCCCCAAGCCACAAGCCTAGTTAAAAATAAAGTACATTACCTTCATTGTAGTGTATGTTGAGATCCTTAGCACTAGACTGATGTCCATCACGAACCGTGCACACAATATATAGCTAATTACTGGATCGATTAAAACTGCAAACAAGGCGTACGAAAGCCAATATTTATTGATAAACCCAATAAATATTGGAATTAGGTGCCTGTGCAATTTATTGCGAATTGGAGCGTTATATTCAATGTCATGTTTACAATACAACAGGTAGACGAAGTTAGGCAAGGTCAGGCGGAGACGGAAATAGGATGGGTAGCCATCAGTGGTGTTTTTGCGTGATTCCCTGCAGAGTAGGTTAAGTTATTAACGTCGGTTATAGTTTACATGTTAATTGAAATGATGAAATTCTGAAAAAAATTATATTAAAAGCCTATCCTTAACAATCTTAAGGGAAAAGATCGCTAGCCGCATTCTCATTGCAATTGCAATTCTCTGCGCGAGATATGAACCAATTCTTTTGCCGGCGGCGATTTCAAAGGCAACTCTAACAAAAACGTAATCACTACTAAGTGGAACAACTGCGTCGAAGAGCCGAAAATTGGAGTAGACGGCTCTTGGAGTGGAGAGAGAGAGCGGAGAGAGTTGCTCCTCTGCAAGATGGCGTGACCTGCACCGTGCGGGAAGTAATTGGAGCGTAGAGCTGAAGACCGGGCTCAGTGGTGTGCCTTGGGAGAGGCCTATGTCCAGCAATAGACTGACACGGACTGGAGAAGAAAAAGAATTTCATGAACCACATTAACAACTTACCATTTAATGGACTACATGTTTACTACTTACGTCCTATAATTTGTTGACTAACATTTTACCTTTGAATTAAGATCTAATTAGGCCCTCAATGGTGTGCTTTGGGTGAAGCCTATGTCCAGCTGTGGATTGAGACGGGCTGCAGAAGAAAAAGTTCATGGACCTCATTGAGCGCTTACCACAAATGGACTGCATGTTAGCTATTTAAGTTGTATAATTTGTTTCCATGACTACGATTTTACCCTAGTGGTTCGTTTCTATTTTCACTTTTTATTCTGAAAAAGCTGCAAAGTGACGTATAGACTACCTGATGTTAAACGGTCTTTGTAACCCATGGACATCTATGTCCAAAATCAAACAGGACTAAAGTCCTGCTTGACGTGCATAAATGCGTTGCTACTCCTGAAGACAGATGGTCGTCGCTTGCAAGTGACGCCTACAGCAACTCTGCAACCGAGATAGAAACTGCTTTATGGCGGTTTGTGAAGGCGACGGTGGTACTCCCCCAGTCGAACTATAATAGTTCTCACCGCCCCAAAGATATACCAGTTTTAATTTTATACATCAACTAGCGACCCGGCCCAGTTTCGCTCGGGTTATAGAGTTTAAATTTACTTACATTATTTTTCTTTCATACATGTATCCAGTTGCAAAAACTAACAATTAGAAACATCTACTTCGAAAGATGACTGATTTACTTTACTGAATTTAACTAATCAATTTCTCGCCCTATTTACAAAAATAAATTAACTTATTATGCATCAAAACCTTCCTCAGGAATCACTCTACCTGTTGATGAAAACAGTGAGAAAATCCCTAGAATACTTTTTGAGTTTATCGCAAACAGACTGACAGTCGCGACTGGGAACTTTGTTTTTTTATATTTTTAGAGACAAGTAGAATAAGTTCTCAAAACAAGATCTTTTGCGATTATCCATCAATCGTCTTTTTTGAGTTAAGTCAGTATTCCATTAAGCGTGCTGTCATATCCCATTACTAAGCATGGGTACAACAATGAAGATTTGGGTATACTCTATTTTGCTGGATGGAAGTTGAAAATTCATACCACGACACCATTTATTAAACGTACGTATATTAAACAAAAACCTCATTACCAAGAAAATACTATGAACAATTATAAGAATTTGAATTGGATTTTCGATTGTGTACCTATAATAAGGATGGGCAAACAAAATATCGATACTATTAGTATCGACATTTGTAGTAGTGAAAATACTGGTTTGTGCTCAATGTTTGGTTTACTATGAGTATTGTCAAAATATACTTTTACATAGTATAAAATAAAGTCGTTTCCCGCCGTCGGCACAAATCTTTCAAAGTATACAACGGATATCTTTATATGCAGTATTAATTAAGAGACAGAGCGATTTCAGTGGAAGGTGGGAGAACTATAGCCTACCGTTCCTACTTCCATTATTCGGCCCTGCTAAATTCACAGCCGAAAAACTCTTTCGGATGATACTAAAGAAACTTGCCTCTTTAGGATGATATTGAGGAAGCTATAGCATAATTAGATATAAAACAAATATCCTTAACCTCTGCAACAATACATCGATATACGATATGTCGATAATCAATATATCGAATAATAGTATCGATTAATTTTTGAAAAATATTCGGTACATCGATAATTTCTAATCAAACCCGATTTTACATGAATTAAGATAATCAAGATATTCTCATTATATATTTACGACTATTTAATTACATCGATTAATTTATGTAAAATATCGTTTTTTTTCGTTCCTACTTTTGAGGACTAAGATGGTCGCCTCCAATAATGTGTATCCGGCAACCACATCTTCCCAAACGAAACCCAAGACACAAAGAACATGTTGCTTTAGGGCGGGTTATGAGGGTAGCGGTGATACCGCCCCGGGCGATCTCTAACGGCTCTACCACCTTTCAAGATTTTAGACATATCGATATCTTTTACCCAAACCTACTCTAAATGACGTGTAGATATTCAAGATCACGCATAATCATCGTATGTTTACAAATATTTAATCATTTTAAGCTTTATTTACACGTTCAGGTCAATTAGGAACCAGACTACTAATCGTTTTTTATACGACATAGATTTACAAACGGTCATGCAGTCTGATACTACGTGACTGATTCACATGCCGATGCTCTTTCTATGCTGTGGCTTCAATTGTATAAAATGATAAAGGATTTCAGACCTCAAATTGTCTCTTCTCACGCAGTTCTCAAGGAGGTAAGGAATTAAGACTAGTTATTACGTGTTGTTACGCCTTATTGTCTTGTTACTAACCAAAATTAATACCAGCTTATTTTTTATTTGAGAAGAGTTGCAAACGAACATGCATAGTACCTGATGTTAAGTAGTCACAGCCCATAGACATCGACGTACAACCACAAACACGACCGAAATCCTATCTAAGCTCAAACGTAGATGCGTTGCTACACCTGAGGACTAAGATGGTCGCCTCGCTTCAAAGTGTAGCCGGCAACCGCACCTCTCCAACCGAGACACAAGTAATGCTTTGCCGCGGGATTATGAGGACGGCGGTGGTACTTGACTGGTCGAACTATAGTACTCCCACCTTTTTTAACATATTTCTTTCGAATGCTGATATGGGATTATTTTTGAAGCATCTGACCAAATGGTTGATAGACTCAAGGAATGATGAGTGCGCTGGCACTTACGACTACCTCGTTCTGAGAATTAAATTAGATTTTGAAGTCAATGTATTTATTGTAAGATATCAAACAGAATAGTAATAGATAGATAGATAGATAGATAAACCGTTTATTTCGTATTACCAACATATACAGAGTATTTAAAACTAACATGT
>DWON01002977.1:0-19130 GCA_018251015.1 Phocides pigmalion okeechobee
CTTCTGTTCTATTTGAGATTGGACGTGGTTGTCCATGGGCTGCAATGACCACTTAACATCAGGTGGCCTGCATGCCCTTTCTTACTCTTTCACAATAAAAAAAACTAATAAGTAAAAACTTCAGACAGAGATTACGAGGACATTATTTTATGACTTTTCAATTAATTCTTCATGATTTCATTTTACTACATTATTTTATCGTTTCTTCATCAAAGCGTCTCAAATAATACATGTAATATCCAAATTTTGTGCATGTGCCGTTAACACTTTCCCTGCGGATTACAACACTGCTGTATAACGCGCGGTGCAACGCGCACGCGGGACGTACACATCTAAGTTGTATTGACAAATCTGTATGGACTACGGGTGCACAAAAGTGCTGTATTTACGTCGGCGCTACAAACTGGGGGCGGACATAACGTCTGTATTCGTAAATGATACACAGTTGCGAAAAAATACAATATTTCAGTGAATTGTCAGCGCATCTTCAGTCTAGAGAAATAAGCTACAGCTTAGGCCGTCACCGGCAACGTTAGCCCGATCTAATATACATATAAGCCCCGCTAAGTGTTAATAGTTTCAGAGTATAACGGCTATGACAATCGAACAGAAAGACATATGAACAAGACTAAATAAAGAGAACCTTTGTTCATTTGTTTAAGGTACCCTAAAAGCTCATTTTAAGGGCAAACGGTGACTTGCAGGAACATATTTATATCAAGAAACCCATTGCTGTGCAATTTAGTACAATTTAAAAACTTTTCCTTTTTGTAATTCATTACAATCCAGTGGCAACCTTTAGGTTAATGTATTTTTTATTTTTCTTTGAACTCCCAAAGTGTTTACACCTTTTTAATGTGAATAATTTGTAATTGTAGTATGTTGTGTAAATGTTATTTGTATTAAATTTATCATTTTGAGCTACAACTCTTGCTTATGCTAATTATTCCATTTTACTTTTATAATCTAACTTTAAGACATACACATCAAGTTTTACTAAAATATTTACAAATATTATTCATGTTTTTTTTATTTACTCTCAGAATAAGAGTTTGGTCATGACATGTGGCAAATTGGCAAACGTGGCATGCTTTTGAAAACTATATGCAGGACCTTCAGTAATTCTTGAGGAAATTATTTCCCTTTACCGTAAATGAAGATATAACTAATTTCTAACACACGTAACTTCTAAATCAAAGTTGCATGTCGGGGGTTCGAACCTCAGACTTCGAACTAAGCCGCCCTCATAATCCACTTATGTTTCGGTTCGAGCGGTGCGGTTGCAGGCTACACTTTAAAGCGAGGCGACCATCGTAGTTCTCAGGAGTAGCAACATGCTCAGATAGTATTTCGGTCGTGCTTGTGGTTGTACTTGGATGTCTATGGGCTGTTACTACTTAACATCAGGTGGTTTGCGTGCTTGTTTGCCACTCTTCTCAAGTATAAAAATACTACGAGGCTCTCATTACCTAGTTTCGAGTTTCACATATTCACCTGTCTGTAAAATAGACCGACAACCTGTCAATGTTATGTGTGACAATAATCACACACCATTCGTAGGCGGTTCCATGTAGGCAATTCCACATGTTACGTCAGAGACTTTACTGATAATAAATGAATCATAATTTTCATTATACCTATTCGACGTCTCGCACGAGATTGTATTGAAAATATTTAACTGAATTAAACTGTATTTTATTACATTGTATTGTACTGCATTATGTTGTATTAAAAGCTATACAGACATGTATGAAACATCAAACTTAAAACGACAAAAAAATTCAAAATTTGCATATTTATCTGACTGATACCAAAGCCTCCTTTTCAGCTGACGATAAGTGGATGTCTATGGACTAATGTAATCACTTCCAAATATAAAAACACATTTCAAATACAAAACTGAAATAACGTTCTCTGCACTCATACTTTAACACAAGGGATTCCCCTTATTGTGGGTGAGCAAAGGCACAGACTAGTACAAACCACTCAGACCCGAAACGGAATACTAAATACATTATTTTGATATCTGCCTAGCCAACAATCCAACGTGTATCCTGTATAAAACATTTCGGACATCCAATGCACCATACTAATCTAGGAAACAAAAAGGATCTGACGATAAGTAAGGTTATGTTAATGATCGCACGCACGATTGATTTTAAACTAATATCATAGCGGAATGGGTACTGACAATACACGATAATCTTTAAACCCAAGAAAAACGAAATAGACTTAAAGTAGTTACAGTAGCATCTGCCAACACTTTCCTCTATCACTGAAGTTTAGCCGTGCCCACGAGCCATACCAGTTCGAAATATTGGCAAACCAAAATCATTAATCTTGAGTACCGGTTACATAATAAAATACGCAATACATTGACCACTTAGTCCTCAGGAATAGCTACGCATCTGTTCAACCTCAGCTAAGGTTTCCCAGCTATCCATTACAGCCTATGGGCGATAATTACTACTTAACATAGGATGTACTGAATGTTTACTGCAAACTACGTAAAAACACCCATCTCAGCTAAGAAAAAGTTTACATCATATCGGAAAAAGTTGAGATCACCTCAGTACATTTGTTTAATTGTGAAATATTTTTACCACATAATAAGTATACACCGTTACAAATTCATATGAATTATGGTATGTCCATAAAGATCTACTTGCAGATAGTAGTCAACACACACGCGAGTTGAATACAAATTGCTAATTGTCTTCGGGTTCCCAGTACACAGACAGTCGTCATTGTCATTAGCTTTACACTTTAGTGGTTCCCAGACACACCTATTTTTTATATGAATAGATTAAGAAATAAACATGCCTGCTACCTAATTTTAAGTAGTCACTGCAGCCCATGGACATCCACGAACAACGTCAAACAGGACTAAAGTCCCTTTGGAGATCGTACGCAGATTCGCTGCTGCTCCGAGGACTAAAATGGTACGCCTCGCTTCGAATGTACATATTTCACTATCAGTTTTCAGAGATTTACAGATATAGGTACAGTTATAAATAAACTTTTAACAATTGACTAACGTTAAAGTTCTCAACCATAACTTGAATCATACTTCATATGTGTTTGATATATGAAATGATTCCAGTAATAACCTCAAGTATTAAATATACTCTTGTTTATTCATCATCTTATCATCATATAGACTTAATTTCATTAATGACAAATCGTTTCCGATTAGACTTACTTCTAGACACTAACGTCGAAAGTCTTTAGATGCATGAGGAAAATTAAAATACAAGTCTCCATTTTAAATATTCTTAAAGGTTAAAGTAATATTTCAAGGAAAAAGACATACTAAAGATATTAAATAAGATGAGTCCAGCAATTATCAAGTATAACCTTAAACTTCGTCATCATATTCATTCAGGCTTAGTCTCTTATGACTAATCATCTCCGATTAAACTTACCACGAGACCAAAAGACGCAAACGTCATTGGGTACATGAGGAAACTTATCTATAATAACTACACGTCTTCTCAAACGTGCAGGCAAGGCTCTTGCTAAAGAATATTTCAAGGACGATGACATGCCAAAAATGCTTCGAGGCAAAGATCGTAACTAAGATTAGCTGATGTTTCTCGCCTGGCACCCCCTTTTTACGCGGCTACGTGGCACCAGAGCTCATAATGACGTTTTAGCCAAGTACTAGGGACGAACCGTTGTTGCTAAATACGTCTACGTTGGAGGGAAAGAGGCATCCGCAATTAACTGACGGGAAGCTAGTACGTACTTAACCCATAAAACCTAGATAGAGTTCGTGCCTTATTCACGATGAACGTAGACCGTTATAAAACGTTTTTTGATACAAAAGTAACGTAACAAATAAGGAATAATTTAATTATATTCGATTAAATTCCAATTAACTATAATTCTTTGTAAAGCTATATGTATGTGACAATGACAAACCTCAAAAATATTTCAATTTTGTTAAAATTTAAAATTATTTAATATTAATAAAAATAAAAGTCCCAAAAATCTACTTAAAATGTTCAGGTTTGCAATAAATGTAGATTATCAATATTTGAAAGTTCCAAGTTGGTATTCGTAAAGAATGAGGTGATTATGAAAACGAATACTTAAGTAATTAATTATACGTATACAATGTAAATATTAATAAATATACGCTAATTTGAGCAGTGAACTCATTGACCGTAAACCTAAAGACATCGATAATCGCCTTCAAACTTACTCATACAAAGTTGCATAGTCATGTTCGTAAAGGACATTATTTATTATCAGGGATGTCTACGCAATTGTCCAACTTTGTGTCCATTAAGGGGTGATGATGGCATATGAAAAACATCCCAGGGTTCTCCATTTTCTCGAAGATGAATAAAGTCTATGAAATTATGTCATTATTTATGTAGTGGTGGACTATTGTTTTTTTGCTAAAAGGAAATAGGTAAGCTTTCATTTAAGCTTAATAAAATGCCATTGCGACTACAATGCAAAGGTATTGTTAACGGAAAAAATCTGCATCATATCAATTTGTCCACAAAGTTTTCCGAAAACTAGAGATAAATAAGAGAAAGTATCTGTTTTCTTTGTTCTGATGAAATTTAATGATCCGCAAGTTCAGAAATATTACTCTTCAAATTTGCCAAACCTTCCCGTGTATGATTTACCGGAACAAAACTGTCCTGTTCAAAATAATCTAGTTCCCGTCTCATCTGTTCCAATTTAGCAAATCAAAATCATAGGCCTAAATAACCCAAGTGCTTAAGTAAATGAAGATTTACAGCCACAAATCGGCTTCGTAAGCACAAGCGTCCGAAAGTGGGTCGCCACGATAAGCCCATTAGCCACTATCTGACCGATTGGCGCCTGGCGTTTGCACACAAAATACCAGACGTTTCAATATTCCAAAGAAGGTAAGTAAAAACAAGACACTCCTCCTGTGGATTTAAAAAAAGTAGAGAAATTTACCAGATAAAATATAAACCCAGGAGTTGAGCATCAGTATGCTTCTGTGAATTTATTCATTAATTCCCGTTATCAACACGTACTTTCTATTGCGATGATTAAGCAAGCTTTAACAGAACAAAACCTAATTTCTAAGGGTATAACATCTAGCAGTGAACTTCAAAGATTTTTTAGAAGATCAATGCAAAGATAAAATTAATAACGGCAGCACATAATATTCAGCAAATTGCTTCTGTGGGTTTCGTAAAAAAAATGATATATCATAACATCATACTAGGTACTTGATAATTAGCACAATAGAATGAAAGTATCATGCTAAGGAAGATACTATGCTACCTTACTTATTGTGTATAAAATAATTATTGAATACAAGATAATAAGCCGACAAATTGAGGACTGCCTCCTATTTTTCAAGTATGACAAAATTAACTGTAACTTTACTAAAACATTCAACATTAAAAGTATATGTATTCAAATACGTTCTTAAATTTATATTTCCGACTGTTAGAATAAACAATGCACAAAACGTGCGATGTCGATAACTTTGGAGAACGAGTAGCAAATATGCAAAATACATTTGGAGCTTTGGGCATATTTGGCGGGACAATTCTAACGTCTGGTTTATTTATTCAAGCGGCTCGAGTCAAGTGCAAGTGTGCATATAAAGACGTCGATATAGGTGAATAGGATATGGACAGACAGACAAAAGTTCAACGCACCTTCCGCAACATCGATTGCCGGCTGGCCCGCAGCCAAACTCTTCAATTTAATGGTTTGACTTTATCCCCTACTTCCTTAAATAGATAAAGATTAGCTCCATCTTAGTTTAAATGATTTTGGCAACGACTTTTTCATAATGAAATTCAACCTGACCAATGATACTTGTGACACTAGTTGCTGATCGTTTGGAAATGTTCCAAAGATAAAAAGCCTAGCTCTGGCAAATTCCAAGTCCATTTACGGACATCGACATCGAATGATAAATGAAACCAAGGGTCGGTAGATTTTAGTACACAGCGATATGTCCGGGTGAATTAACTATTCCGTAATGATTGGATCATCGAATAATTAAATATCCTTACGTCTAGATGTAGAAATAACCAGATAGATCATACACATCGCAACAGAATTTCTTTGGTAACTTCAATTCGTCATAAAATTGCTTCTAAATATTTATTTACGAGCAACATTCCTGTTTATTATGATAATGACATTGTTATAATACTAACCAGAGTGCCAAAACTGACGCTGGCCATGCCAAATTTTCAATTGAATAATAAATCGCGGGTACTGTTTATTTAACATGTGTTTAGAATATTGATAGTGTAGAAACTACAAGGGATCCAGATAATAAAAGTTCGTACATAGTGTAAGTATACAGAATGAACTAGTACAAAATAATTCTTGGCTAATTGAATCGATTTCCGTATCCAGTCGTATTAGCGATGCCATCGCGATGTAACGCGACACGGCAGTTGTAAGTTACTAAAACCTGTACGATTGGGCAGGACAGTTACCACAGGCAAATGCATTTCCAACTCGATATATATGGTGGATTACAGCCAAAATATGGTTATTGGTCCACAAACACATGAGACGACCATCTCAGTCCTCAAGTGTAGTATCACAACTTTGATCGATTTCAGGACACTTCTGTTCTGTTTCGGTCACAGGTGTACACGGCTGTGACCATTTACCATCAGATTGACTGCATGCTTGTTTTATATTAACATGTCATAAATAAACAGTTTCCAAGTATACTCAATGACCAGTAAACGAATTGAATAGTGGTGCTAGAAAACTGAAGCCTGGTAACATGAAATGCTTTAAAATTTTGTCAAATTTGTTTAATTACCTATTTGACGAAAATATTTAGAATGGATATAATAAAAGTAGGTCAAGTTAAAATTATAGAACAATGAGATTCCTCTATTTTTTGTATGAAATACAGTTACTATAATGCCCATTGTGTGCAAATAATACGAAGTTATTAGCCATCATCAAATCTCAAATAGCGAATACAGTTTACTATTTTTTGTGATGGTCTACAAAGCCATAATAAAAGATCAATTAACCGCAAGTAGTGTTGTTATAACTGTTTAATTATTATATTAGAATCAGATATATTTATCTGCAACGGAACAAGACATCGAGACATAACGATAATTAGGAGTAGTTTATTTATTTATTTATTGCACCAACAGAATCCACATACATAGCTGTGTTAACTGTGACTGTGAGCTGTTTGAGTGTGTACCTGTTTGGAACCAGTCAAGATATCTGACTAAGATGAAGGTCAATCTCATAGTGATCACTGACCCCCGACATAGTGGGTTCTGGGTTTGTTCGGTCTCACTGGCATACATCTAAAGGATGAACATAAATTTCTGTTCTATGGATTCATGTGTAACCAGGCCTTATGACCGAAGCCTTGAGCATTGCCTCCATTTTCAATGGGCGATAACAACCATAAACCAAAACGACAGATAGACAATCCAGGAGGTCCACTGAACAAATACGCATTAGAAACTCCAAAAATATCAGACGCATGCCAATAAATATTGTATCATTATCAAGTTTATTCCAGTATCTCTGTCAGAACATTCAAAGTTACTAAATTGGAATAATAATATTATCTCACATGACTGAAAATTTGCATCATAAATCGTCAGCTACTTAATTGGTTAATACATACGCGAGGTAATCAAGATTATAGAATAAAACCAATTAAGTACCTACAGGTAGAAGCACCAATACATTGAAGGTCATATTAATTAATTGCTGTCATTAAATGACGATTAGTATTTATGTAGTCTAACATCATGTGGTCACTATCTTTCTAGGATTTGCCTATATAAAGTACTCTAAATAAAACAAAACTTTTCACTGTACCTAGTTAAGCAAGGATGATTACAACTGGATCCTCATTACCTTAACATTTTATAACCAATCCTGTGAAAGAGTTCTGTACTCCGGACTAAGCCCCAACCTCAAGTGTCATCTGTAGGTGGTATCTTAAGGGTATGCTAATCAAATATTATGTCATACTGACTGTGGAAAATAAAGGGCAAAAACTTCTAATGAAATCTGTCACTGATACATTGCTACTCCTGTGGGCTAAAATTGTGTCCATGTGATAAGTCCAGCAACTACACCTTTTGACATAAACCTAACAATTATTTTGCACTAAAAATGAGTGTGACGGTGGTATATTCCCGATCAAATCTTACAGGATATACAGGAGCATTTTAACTAAGGCTTTAAACAAGAATTTCGTACTATTAACTTACTCTAAATATACATACAGCAGAAATAGTATGGCAGTACAAATCTGGCAGTCAATGTGGCAATCCCGGATTTGATCCCAGGATCGGTCTGTTTAAAATGATATGCTTACTTGATATTAACCATGACTTGGTAATAAGCAAACATCATAAAACAGGATGAGCATTGTGGATGAAGACTAAACTTGATCAATCCTGAAGAGAGGTTAGTTTTGTAGATCTCTATCGTAACATCTCACCCATAACCAACAATTGTGTACGATATAAATTAATATGAAGTATTCCCCTTCAATTTCATATTTGATTTTTTTTGAAAAATTGTATTTTATTAAAGGTTAATAAATGGGGTGCAATCCTACATATTTATAATACAATTATTTGGTATTTTTCAATACAGGCTGGGTCAAAATTTATTTAAGTTTCGTAAATGAAGAATACTGTGTTCAAATTGGCATAAAATATAAATTTTGAAGCACTGTTACAAATTATGTGTGGAAACTACATGTATAGAGGAAAAAGATAAGGAAAACATAACAGGAGTGACTTCACTAAATTGGTCCAGCTCTAATTGTTTCGTAATTGTAAAATCCCATACAAATTTTATAAATCAATCTAATAGTGTCACATATGAAACAGTCATTTGACCAGATAAAATGAGTCATATACACTTTGCAAAAAAAAGACTGTACATATTTATACCATCTATTTGTATTCATGTACACAAAACTAGACTAGAAATTACAGCCTAGTACTATTATTACGGCCTTTCCCATGGGTCCCAATTTGATGCAGGAGGATTCGGAGTTCAAATCCTTTGAATGGAGCATACATCTCTGATTTTTAACCTTATTTATTGACTGGATAACTTTTCTCACTTGCGAAAAAAACCTAATGACTAAGTCTGCATGCTTAAAAGCTTCCCTTAATAGTCTCAAAGATGTGTAAAGTCTACCAATCTGCTTTTAGACATCACTGACATCTATGGTATTGCCTTGTTATTCTGTGGGAAGACCCTTGACTGGTAGTTACTTGACTAGTAGACTTAGAATGGGTTGATCAAGATGCAACAATTAACTAAAGCAACAGGTTGTTAGACCAGACTCTCATAATATTCAGCATAATTAATTTCTCCATTTTACATGGGCTCTCCAAAGGGAATTATAATCACATACATGTTAAAAAAATACACATATTTTTAAGTACAATCATTGATTACTCCACTGTGAATCTAAATCTTAAGATGATTCCAATAGTATGTTGTCCTGGTAAATATCCCAAAATATCCAATGAATATAGGACATTTTCAAATGGTTTCATAAAATATTGAAAAACAGGACTCATTTTTTTTTTACTTTTGGATAAACTTAATTTTGTGTAGGTAATGGAGAATTGTGAACCAACTTCTATCATAGTATATCTTTTATTTATTTGAAAGCAACTCATACATTTTATTTTGAAAGTTTCAATAGATTTTCTTAAATCTTACAGATTGACCACCCTATGTTAAGTAGTCATTTTTAAACATGGGGGAGCTCCCTTTGTCTGTATTTTAATGGGGCACTGTACTATGTCCAGTAACACTTATATGGGGCATTCCTATTTCTACTTCTGGGGTAGCAACACATCAATGGTAGATTTTGAAAATAAACATAAGACCATGGTTGGCAGAAGCCTTAACATCAGTTGGACTAGATGCTCATTTACTATTTGAACCCCAAAGAAACTTCCTCAGAGAAAAAAGAATGTTGATCATATAGAACCTTGCATAGGAGCAGTAAAAATGAATTTATTTGTGCAATCAACACCCTACACATTGATAAATAATTGTATTTATTTATTAAGGACATCGTAAGATTTAACCGACCTTGTCTTAGTTTCTATAATTGGCAATTGTCGGTCAGGCAGACTATCTACCTAGCCAAGGAGTGTAAAACGGCTACACTGATAAAATATTCCACCACGATAAGAAATCAAACTATTAGATATGATATATAAACATGTTTATCTTTATACATCGTAACAATGTCTTTTAACAACAATTTATAAATAAAAAAATCTAGTTCACCTATTTATAAGTCATGGTAACAACAAAAACAGTGAAGGATTTATAGTTAAATATTTCAAAACATGTAAAACACGTACCTTGTAAATGGACCACTCCTTTTCGTTATTTGTACTAATATCTTCTCAACACTCCTCTCGTCCCCTTTACGCGCCGCGTCCAATAACTCCTGTCCTCTTCCCATGTCCCATTTAATGGCTAGTACCATACACAAAAACCAACACAAAGTTCAATCATTTCAATTTTTTACACTAGACTTCACTACACACTACAACTTCATTGATCGCGCCGCCATGTTCTACATTTGAACGTGAGTGCGCTCTAGCGGCCGGCGAAGGAATCGATCGAGATTGAACTCTTCGCAGTCGCACTTTACATTAACGTGAATTTAATGCACGGTGTAAAAATCTTAAAAATAACTCTTGCATACCTACTGCTTAGATTTTACGTTTACACACTTATCATTACCTAAACATTCTTAGAGCACTAAATCAGACAAACGTGTACAGGTGAAAATAGAAAAATACTTTTTAAACACTGCTAGTGACCAATGTTCATCTGATACATCGGTCTCTTTCTCGCTAGTACTAATGCGTATGCTGCTATTCATTCATTCATTCTTGTTTGTAGTGCTCGCTTGCCTTGGCGAGTTCATTGTTAAACAAAAGGTGTTTTCTTTCGATTATCTCTAAATATTATGCGAGTTCATTCTGATTTGTTTTGTTTTAACCTTTAAGGGCATTAGTCTTCATTATTGACAGTTGCGATTGTGAGACTGCAGTTTGCATAATTTTACATACTTATTGGATTTTCGTATTGAGAGAATAGGTATCGATTTTGTATCTGGTACCTGTCAAATGAAACAGCTGATAATTATTTGACAGTGACAGTTCTAACTACCGTATTTAAATCGCAGTGTATTTTTATTTATGTAAATATTTTTTGACTTCAGAGTGTTGTGATGCAGTGATTTGTAATTAAAAAAGAATCAAGTGATACACAATGTTGTTTGTTGGGATTTTTTCACAAATAGGCGTAATATTTTTAATTTTGCCTGTGCTCTTCAAAGTGGCTCAAAGTCAGAGTAAGTGCATTTAATTAAATATGAACACATTCTAGCATTGAACATTATTGTCCAATTATCTGTAATTACAGTTATTTACTTTTCAATTTGTTGACTAGCAACCTATTTTTACATCAGATTACCTAAGATTACTGGTTCTATATTGTGTATTGAATTGTAATTTTTTTAATCTACTATTATGCCATTGATGTGCGGGAGTCTGCCAACTAAATTAAAATAATTCTAAAGTCATATCCTAGCCCAGCACCTAGTAAATGATGGACTACTTATTCCATGCAATATTTTTTCATAGTTCAAATATTTTTCGAAATATTCTGCTTTGGGTCCTTACTTGGTACTCCACTGCTAGGCAATATTCAGACCATTATTGCAAATATGTTTTATTGGTGTCTACATTCAAACATGCATTTCCTTTAAAGATAAGATAAGTTTTGTTCGCAATAATCTATCTTTTTATCTGTGACATATTTTTAATTGAAATACCTTGATACAAGTAATTCAATTTGAAAGATATAACAGTACTGCCTATTGGTTAATGACTTTCTAATCGATAATAAATAAGATAGTAATTTACAAAATGTGTTTATTGAATTTTTAATGTAGGCAATTTTATGTTTAACTATTTGATGTACTAAAGCTTTTTATTTTTCATATTTAAAGTTCTGTAAGAATTCAAAAATTCAAATTATTTTTTTTTTCTTTACAAAGTATTTACATACACTTTATGACTATCAAGGATATAATGTAAAGTCTTTCACTTTCCTTTTACATCTTATGATACACCTATTTATGTCTGCTTGATGGAAGACTAGGTAATTAATATGAAAGAAGTTACCTATATACATATTAATAAAAGTACAGAGTTCTAACATATATTTCTGTTCTGAAAACATCCAATTCCTTTCTAAGATCCTGATGTTTATATTGCACATATTTTACATATGGTTTGCATAAAATATAGTACAATGATTGTGTACGAGCACTTATTCTATTTCAACTATATATTGTTCTCTCCCAAAAAATTGGGAGTCAAGTAGATACAAGCTTATGTCAAATCTTTACCAAAACTCAAAAAGAACTTATGAGGTAAAAATCTTACCTTAATTAAGCATTATAATGATATGCTTTAGGAAAATCTTGCATCTGTAAACAACTTCAAGTAGGATTACTGTGCTGAGTGGATTATATTACTAATGTATATCACCATTTATTTAAATTTGGACGGCATGCTCTTTTGCTACTCAATTTTATTGATGTAATATACAAAACAATGACAAACATTTCTTAGAGCTACCAGGACTTTGAAGATTTTTGTATGTGAAGAGTAGCAAACGAGCATGCAAACCACCTGATGTTAAGTAGTTGCAGTCCATAGGCATTAATGCACAACCGAAATGAATGAAATCCTACTTAATATAGTCGATAGATAGACTAAGATGGTCACCTCGCTTCAAAATGTAGCCAGCAACTGCACCTTTTCAACTAAAACACAAGTAATGCTTTACGGCGGATTGTGGGGGCGATGGTGGTACCTCCCTATTCGAACTTTAGTTAGTTCTCACCCCCTAACCAATGTGACATGGGTTCTTAAAAAATCTTCCTGTAACTTCAAGCCAATGTCTGCAATTATTGTTGCCTACTCAGTATAAAAATGCATCCGAATGTTTTTTTACTTATAAGTTTATTTTTTTCAGATGTCAGTATAACAATTCCATTGAATAAAAGCCTGACATGGGCTAATAAGGAACTTTATGGTGGTTTCATTAATCTAACTGCAAACTCTACCCTACAAGTTAACTTGATTAATGAAAATAAAGATATATCATATGTTATATTTCAAGTACACAGTCATTTGTATAATGTAACTTTATACAATAATACTTCAACGCATGACTCGACTGTGATTGGTACAAACATTGGGCTTTACTCATCAGTTAAACCAGCACCGGATGTACTTTACATTTATAATCAAAATAGTCTTAATCTCAAGGTGTATGTCTCCGTGCATGGGTATGAGAAAATTGGTAAGACTTTTTTATAATTTTGTATTTTGTAAATATACCTCCTCCTCTATACTTTGCTATGCATGCAAAACCATAGGTATACTTCTATATATAATTCTTCATATACTAATAAAGTGTATGAAGAATTTTCTTTCGTCACTAACTGAATATAATTTTTAAAGTATTTATGTTTGCAGAATCTACATGACACTTTAATTCTACTATGATGTATTGTTAAAATATATTTGTATTACAAATATCATAAATAACAAATTTATTTGTACATTGCTTGGTTATTGTTAATATTAAAATTTATGTAATTATAGTGAACTGATATGGTTTTATTATGATACGGAAGTTAAGCTTCTGCTAGCGACTTTTCTCTCGCTTAACTCGATTTTAGAATGCATTCTGATAAATTATGCAGTTATGTTTTTAGCCAATATGTATATTTGAAACAAATTGGTCCATTCACAGATAAAAAATCTACCAAATTTTTCTGTTCTATTCTAAAAGTTTTCATACAAACTTTCAATCCCTATTTTACCCTTTTAGTTTTATCTAACTTATGCTAAAAAAAGAACCTAAGCTAACCTAAGCTTTTAGAAGCTTTCAGGATTTTAGGTTCGGTGATTTCTGCCGTTCATTGATCTCAGGGTGTGTCAGCCAACTCACATTATTATATGTTTTATAGAGTTAGATTATAATTAACACACATTTTCAGATCCCATACCAGGTGGATGTAACATGGAGTTCCCGACAGCAATTTCTCCATATATGCGAATTTCAGTGAATAAGGATTTCGTCTTAGTTGATGTTGCAGCAGCAAAAGATTCCAAAGATGTTAAATGTACGATGTTTGACGGAGCTACCGTGACATTTTACAAGATGTTCCTTATGGATGGCTATTTGGACGTCGATTCCTATTTCGATGGCATTCAGAAAATGTTAACCTTGGATCGCATTATAGAAAATGGGGAATTTGTAAGTATAAAAGAAAAGACATCGAAACATATCTTAAGACTATTTTGTATACTGTATTTTTATCTTTTTTTGGTTGAATACATTTGAAAAATAGTGCCAGGCTTGAATTTTTTATTTTGTTGATGAAGATTAGCCTTTAAGTTTAAGAGAGAGAGAGAAAGATATTTTGTATTTCTCTTATCTACATACCGTTACTCTTTTTCTATTTGTATGTAATTGTTTCATTATTAAGGTCGGTATTTTTGCAAAACAAATCAGTTTCTTCCAAATTCCTTGTCGCAATACTACGTCAGAAATATCATTGTTACATACTGAAATATACATTCCGATCGAACATGTGTATTTGTGGGAAATTCCACGAAATACCTAATGAGTAATATATTATCAAAACAATTTGACCTATACATTAACTGGCTTACTACTGGTTATTAAGAAACTTGTTTTAGGATGATTAAATGAGGTATTACACCCACGCCTATTTCTGCTTTATAGAAGCGGTTTCTGCTATGTTTTATGGTATTTTGTTAATAGTATTTCTGTTGGTATGGTACTTTTGATGACCTCAAGTGTCTGATATGCATAGGCACACGTGTTTCCGGGTTCGATTCTCGTCAGGTAGTAAACATTTCGACTCTGGGTCTGGGTGTTTTTGTACAACACACCAGTTCCATATAGATCAGGCACGTTACCAGAAATTGTTTTCGCATGGGTTGCTACTCAAAAGACAGAATGCCTCCAAAAATTGAATCTGTGTTATTACACCTTATAACCAGGACGTATATTCTAATGGGTCAAAAATGAGAGGTGCTTTCTACGGATATGAACGGACACATGAGACATGACATGAGAGGACAGGAGAGAGCCTTTCATGTCAGAGGTTCGGACATGAGCGGCCCTGAATCTTACTACAAGTTTATACTGCTTACATCATAGATGTACCTAATGTTAGGTCCCAGAAAACGGCGAACACATGCGAAGAAGGTTAGCTGCGTACCCAGGCACGGGCGCTGTGTATGTGGCTATCGCGTACAGCACTACCAACAAGTCCGCGTACTCCGTGTACGTGCCCGATACCACGTTCGGTTGCAACCCGTTGGAGCTGGGTGACTGCGATATATTGGGTAAGTTTGATATCGATAGGGAGAAGGTCTTAACCGATATTCCACGGAAACCAAAATATTATATGCTTGCTCCATCAAAGTTTGGTTCAATGTGAATTAGTTGAAAAGTATAAAGATGGGAGAACTATAGTCCGACCGGGAAAGTACCACCGCCGTTCTCATAATCCGCCGTAAAACATTACTTTTATTTCAGTTGGAGAGGTGCGGTTGCCGGGTACACTTTCAAGCGACGTGACCACCTTAGTTCTCAGGAGTAGCAACGCGCGAGTAGCAATGTTTGCGATTGTACATGGATGTCTATGGGTTGCGACTATTTACCATCAGGTGGTTTACATGCTCGTTTGCTACTCTTCTCACATAAAAAAACTTGCGTTTCGGTGCATCTTCATCCAAACTCAAACGGTACTGAAGACCTGCCTGAGTTCGTACAGTGATGCGTTACTACTTGTAAGGACAATGATGGTCGTGTTATAAGTACCTGGCATCCATACCTTTGCAACAGAAAAACAAGAATTATTTCTTTTCTTTATTTATTGTTATATTTTTTCCCTGCGGCGTCCAAAACTGTTGTGTATAACTTGGCCCAACCCGCTCGGCGGCTTGTACACGCCTGTATTATTCGTACCAATTTGACATTACGTCTATGGGTTCGTAGATTTGTGGAGAAATTACAATTTTTGTTGGAATTGTCGGCGCATCTCCAGCTTAGAGAAAAGAGCTCCAGTTTATTGTCGTCCTTCAATCCTGGCTCGATGTAATAAATGAGCGTGATAGTCAGTGTTAAAGTACAATACTGTCACGTATAAGATCTTTGAAGTATATTCTTTTACAGACGACACCTTATCAAGACTTCTCTGTGCGTCACTATTTTTCATTGGCCTATTCGTTTGCTACTTCGGTCACCATTTCTTCAAGACAGAAATGTTTCTGGTCGGACTGATCAGCGGAGTGCTCGTGACTTATATAGTGATTTCATTGATCGCGGTTATTGATCGACCTGGTAAGTACGCTTTTGCTGATCGTCCCGGTAAGTATAATGTTGCTGTAGTTTTGTTACTGATCAAACTATTAATAAATATAGTTTTTGTTGATTGACCTTAAGTACCATTTTATATTTGTTTTGTTAATGGTAGACATAGTAAGTATATATTTCCCATCTTTTTGATGTTTTTACAGCAGCGGTCGCGTATTTGTGAAAACTTTAAGGAGACCATAGCTTGGATCGAATGGACCATATTAAGTCATATTAGTCTTGGTCGAAGTGTTCTTGTTTTTAAAATATAAATATAATCTGAAAAGATTTTTTTTTCGAATAATCTCCTTTGTCTATGTTTTCATTTAGCATTGTTTTTGCAGCACTATTAGGAGCGTCAGTGCTGTCCGGAGTATGCTTCGGCGCAATATGGCTACTGTTTTGGTGGTTCTATGGGATTCCGATATTCGCGGTCCTACTCTCTACCCTCAATGTGGGATTCCTTTTTGCCGCTATCATATACAATGGCTTGCCGGGTAAGATTTCTGTTTTATTATTAGCAGCCCGGGCCAGCTTCGCTCTTCTTTCATACATGCATCCAGTCAAGTTTCAAAAGCTAACAATTAAAGACATGTATTTCGAACGACGACCGAATTACTATATGGAATTGAACTGTTTAATTTCTTGTCCAATTTACAATAAATTTAACTTATACGCCAAAACCTTCCTCAGGAATCACTCTACCTGTTGTTGAAAACTATGAGAAAATCCGTCCAGTACTTTTTAGTTTATCATGAATAGACAGACAGACACAACGGAGGACTTTATTTTATAATATTTAGTGATTCGTGACCAGCCAGTGTTATATAATATATATTTCTGAGAAGAAACCTGTGATTAAGAATATTAACCCAATATTAGGAGTAAGTGTAAAAGTATGAATTGTACGTCAAAGTGAAATTGTATTGTAATTGTTGTAATTGTGTAAAAAATTATATAATATCAGAAGCGTGGTTCGCTCTAAGTACAGAATATATTTATATTGTGCATTAGGAGCAAACACCAAGCATTTGCTAAGTGATAGAAATTTTACGCTACACTCACTACTAACATGAATCTATTTTTGCGTTTCGGTGGAAAGGTGTTATTGCCAACTGGTATCATATATGAAGTAACCTTTGAGTCCTGAAAGTAGCAGTGCATTTGTGATCGGCTCCAAATAATACTCATGGAGCTGGTTGCACATGACCACGGACGATAGTCACCACTTAACACCAAATGGCCTTTGGCCAATCGATTTCTACTGTTCCAAATTACACCGCCATTATAACAGTGTAAACAATATTGCAGTTGGATAAGATGATTGGTAGATTCCTTAATTACTGCTATCCTTCAATTAAAACGCATAGTGTGGATTTAATGAAATAGGTCAAATGGTGTTTAGTAACAAAGAATCTTAGGGTCTTCCAACATATTTCTCGGAAACAGCCTGATTCTAAGTCTATTCGGCATCCACTCTTTTCAAATCGAAATACAAGTCACTTCTCAGTTGGTTATGAGAGCGACGGTGCTTGATCCTGGAGGCACTAACACCACATCTGTTACTGCCAGACTTCAACGTCAAATGCCTTCTGTATGAGCATCTTCAGGGTGTTGTAAAAACGATTTAATAAAGCATTCCAATTAAAGCTCAACTATTTTATGTCAAGTCCAAGAGTCCTGGATTCCAATCCCAGTTAACATACACTTAAGTTAAAAATGTTGAAATATAGATTTTTTCAGAAAGAAACCAAATCAAAAATCTAATTATGCTAATGTAGACAAACAGGAAAAATAATAGTATTTTTTTCATATTTTGATGTTGTCCACAAGTGGTAATCCATATTACTCATATTATTGTTCTCATAGTGCCTTCTATAGTTAGGTATGTTACAAATGACAAAGATATATTTTAAATTTATGTTGACTTAACAAACAGCCGTTATTTACCATTTCATATGCATTATAGACGCAAATATTACATGAAAATATATCAATATTACAGTATATATGTTCGTATTTTAGTCGTATGCGAGAATAAACCTTACTGTCATACAGTTAAGAATGGAAATGCGTTTTATCGGGTATTGAAAAACCTGTTAACTTCAACAAAAAGGTTTAAATGTGCCCATTTTCCATCAAGTTAATGCAATTAAGTATGTAAATTTACACTATACACCAGTAAACCTCTTTAATCATTGACAAATAAAATATTCCTGTATTATTTGTATTGGAGCGCAATCATATATATATACGTCTATATAATATCGATGGGCAGAATTCACGCTTTCCCTGCGCCTACAACAGTCCACCCCTCCCGCAATACTGCCTCGTTTAAATATATCCGCGCCGCAATCAAAGTGTCAAGCAACGTTTGGTCGGCCATAAATTGGATGGGTGACCGCTAGTGGCGAAATTGTAGATATGCTGCTGCGCTTCGGAATGTACGTTTAGTCGGTTCTAATTATATTGAAGATGGCAGTCGTTAAACGTGTCACGTCACTATGGATACTTTAACTTCCCTGGGGCGTACCACATTACTGTGCGTGGCGTAACGCGCTTGCGGCTTGTACATACCTGTGTTGTACGTACAAATCTGTATGGATTACGGGGGAACACAAAGGCTGTGTTTACGTCGG
>DWON01002978.1:0-19129 GCA_018251015.1 Phocides pigmalion okeechobee
ATATATATATATATGTGTGTGTGTGTGTGTGTGTGTAATTGGAATTGTTTAACAGTAACAAACTAATGTTTAACATTTGTTATAGTTTTCATATAGACTGTGTAGTTTCACAACAGCGAGTAATCGACCGATTGACAACAGCTATTGACATGAACACGCAACACAGGGGCAATACATGGAAATAGAGCAAGGTACCTATTTTGTTGCAATGGACAAATTACATGAAATTCTGTGTTCTGATATTACTATGTTCTGGTCGAACGTACCTACTATTACCTGCACTTAGAGGATAGTACTATTTGTTGAAGTTCGGTTCTTTCGTAATAATACTTCTATTTCTAGTCCAAGTGGTAAAGATATATACAGGATATATTTATTATATAATACACATGTTATCAGTCATAATTTTCATAATTTTATAAATTATTTTATTTGGGAGACGTAAAAAATTGTAAGAGTAATAAGCAATCATTATAGTTATTTTATAAAAAATCTGTTTGAAATACCATATAAACTTTTCGGTGTTATTTTCAGTTATTTTCGTTAATAATTCTATTTCTATCTTCAAAAGTTAGTGTTAAATAATGTGTAGATTATTATAACTGTAAGAATATTGAATTATGTTTTGCTTTAATGTGTTATTATATTTTAGTACTGTGTAGTATTTTAGTGGTGTACTTTTATTTTGGTAAATTTAACAAAAGGAATGAAAAAACAAGTAAATAATATTATTAGATTTTTTTAATGGTATATTTTTATCGCTCTACAAGAGTCGCATTGCTATACACATCAGGTCACTTTCAACTTTATACAGTATAACATTTTTTTTAAGTTTTTTGTCGAGTTTTGTATAAAAAATAGTATCAGGCAGTGCGGGAGCCGAGGTCAGAGGTAGAATTTAGTGCCAGCCGTGACCACCGTGGCCCCAGGGTTCCTCGGGCGCGGCGGCGGCGGCGTGGGCGGCGGCGGCGTACTGGGCAAGGTGGGAGGCGCGCGCGTGTTGGACCTCGGGCGTGTCGACGACGTACTGTCCGTCGTGGGTGAGCTGGATGTGGGCCTGGGGGCCGGTCCACTTGCCGTAGCCAGCGGCGTATCCTGCGCCGTGGGCAAGCGCACCAGCGTAGCCTAGAGGAGCCACGGCACCGTAGGCACCGTGCGCGGCGTTAGCGTGAGCGTTGGCGTGCGCGGCGATGTGAGCGGCCTTCAGGTGGGCCACCTCGGGCGTGTCGATCACGCGGCCATCATGAGCGAGAGGCGCGGGACCGTACTTGAGGAGACCTGTGGGAAAATATGCGGGTCCATTATCACCATACAAATGTCATGCACTGATTACTTAATCGTGCCATTTGATATTGAAATGAAGAACCTTCTATCGACGTAAATATAAATGTATCTGCAAATATGTTACTTCTTGATTGGCATAAACAAACTATGTATATACAAACTAGATTTCACATATAATCGGTATATAATCGGTCTTGATAGATGTATCTTATTATAATGAAAAGATACGCACCAGCGGCGGGGGCACCGTAATGCCCACCAGCGCCGTACGCAGGTCCGGCGAGGTAAGCCCCAGCGGCCGGCGCCCAAGCACCGTGCGCTGTGGAGGCCTGCGCGTGCGCAGCGTAGTGTGCGGCCTTAGCGTGCGCTACCTCAGGCGTGTCCAGAACATATTTGCCATCGGGACTCAGCTGGATGTGCGCTGGAGGACCCGCGTAGAAGGAGGCCTGCGCGAAGCAGAGGGAAGCGGCGAGGATAATCTGTTGACAATGGCAAAGTTCTATCGTTAATCTGCAAATATCATGAGTCTTTGTTGGTGTGTCATACTTCCACCTGTAGGTTCATATGAAAAAGTAACATATATTTAAAAAACAATAATAAAATTTATAACACTAAAACCGGTGCAAAAAACCACATTGTAATATTATTCAGGTATTTAATGAAGACTGACAGGCTTAATAGGTCAATGACAGTATCTAATGCGGAAATCTAACAAATTCGTTCTAGTATTCAGTTATAGCAATTGATATCAAAAATAGTACTCTAAAGATTTATTTTTGCAACATAGTCTGACGTCAATCTATCCTATTGATAAGTTTAAAACACTACATATAAAGAAAGCAAAAGTTTTGTATTAAAAAATACATTCCACTACTAAATTTTAACTAGTTGAAATATCTCACAAAATAAGTACTTTAAATTGAATAAAAAACTGAGTATAATGTAAATGATTAAACTTTGTCATATGGAATTCAATCTAATTACACAGTTCACTGGTGTCCAGAAATCTCAATGAAAAGAACCAAATTTTATCGATTCGATACGGTGGCCGCGCGCGCCATATTAGTCACAGTTGTTGAGTTGTGTTATGTGATTTAACAAGGACGTTGTTAAAGTGATATTATATTAGTAAAGTTATTAGACATTAATATTTTACATAACATTATTATTATTATTATTATGAAATATTTATTATTTTGTAAACTCAAATAAACATATAATTTAAGAGAAGGGTTTGCATTTCATTTTGTTGATGGTGGGCTTCTGGTCCCAATCGTCATATCACACTTCTAAACATATGCCTAAAACACAAATGCCCTGCTAAATAGTAGTCAGATTAAGGTAAATAAATACAGTTGTAACATGTATGTACTTTCGACTTTTATGTTTATGTTATAAGAAATGCAATAGAGCATACAGTCCACGTATTAATGGTTTGCTCTTAGACATAAACTTAACTCCATAACAGTAGTTTTATTTGTAAGCGATCATTAAGGCGTTAATAACACTGTGGACTATAATTGAGTGTCTCGAAATATTAATTTGCTTTTACCCTTCAAACGAGAAAATAGAAGTTTTACAACATCAGCAAGCGTAGCGATGGAACTTTTTACGTGTATCGCTTTTATCTATTCTATTTATTTTTTAATTTTACCAGATTTTAAAACAACACAACTGATATAATTTTATAGCGCTATTCACATAATTATTTCACTTTGTATTGTATGGGTATATAACTCATATTAAAAGCTTATTTCCTCACAAAAGATAACTACAAAGTTCGTGTGAACATAATCTACACAAACAAAATAAGAGCAGTGATGCAAAATAAGGAAATGTTGCTAAAATATTAACATTTCCTAACATATTCTGGTTTTGTACAGATGAACAGATATGCCTATTGTTTTCTTTAATATTGCGAAATTCATTTTACACCGTGCACATTGATGTTTTAACACTATATGTAGGTTAATCTAAGCTAGCTAATTATCTTTTTCATATTGCGGCAGGAACATAAATCTTACTTAGAACTGCTATTTACAACACAGATTGTGTCGCGGAAATTGGGTCTATTCAAATGAAACGGGCAAGGAGTTCCACTAATGTCGGTATAAATCACACGCATTGTCGGGTTACTTATTCTCGACGAAAAGCGAGAGATATATAACTTCCAAAGATAATAATAATCTAATTAAGTCAGATGACTGGAATTGTTTTATAACATGAAGTAAAGATCAAAAGTAAATGCCGATATTTGAAAAGAAGCAAAATGAAGACTCAGTGCTTCTGCATCATTTACCTAGACATGAATACATTTTACAATGTGTGTGTTGATTACACTCCTTAACCTTACTCCTGTAAATGTCAAATAATCACTGTAACTCATAGTCCTTCGACCTCTGTACTGAAGTTTTAACTGAGCACAGATCTAGGTGCGTACAACTAGTACAATGACTTGTTCTATTCTTGAGGGCTAAGAAAGTCGCCTCGCTAAATGTATACAAGAATTATACCTGTACAAACTAAACAAAACAAGTGACAACAACAAAATAAAAGTCGTGTAGTCACACAAGATTACAAGGGAGAGCCACTTCAGACAACTATAGTTCTATTATGTATAGAAATCAATTTTCTATAAAGGCATCGGGTAATAAACAAATAATACCGCAGATTGCTTACACAACACGATTCTATAAATGTTTGTATATATACGTATAATAATTCAATTTAATATAGATTCTTGTTTCAGGAAGAGATATTAATGAAACATTCTAATGTTGATATTCTGTTAGTAAATGTTTTATATAACGGTGCAAGGCGCCGAACATTGGCTTAGAAGGCGTGGCATTGCTGCACGCACTGGTAAGCCGATGACAGATAAAGCAAGCGCAATAAGAAAACTTCCAACAAGTAGCCGATTAATCTAAATAAACCCAATAATTTATAAAGCTATCTCAACGAAAGTGGCTAGACAAGAATCAGCAAGGCGTTGTTATTTTAATATGGAAATAAGTGCTTGGATCAGAATCTACACAGTTTTTGGATTTTATATGATCGCATTAGCATATGTCATGTACTCAAGTTATTTGTTGGTCTCTACAGCGCATACATACTAGTCACCGTAACAAAAAGTATAATATTGAGTCTCGCTCCTATAATAAAAATGCATTGTGTAATTAGAACCAAAAAAAACTAATCTGTAAAAAAACTATTGAATCAGATAACTTTATTATCTACTATAGAAAGATTATGCAAAAGATTTTAATGCTTAATCAGTGCACCTGAAATATATGGTCGCTGTACAGAAAAAGAGAATCGCGTATAGTAAATGCTAATTAGACCTCAAAAACTAATTGAGATACTAATTAAAAAGCAAACCTGGTACAGACAATTATTAGGTTGTAAAAATACGAACTAACTAGTTTAAGGTCTTTTCTAATGAATGATTTATAAAATTGTGAATCGGAAATATCAAGGAGCATAAATAAAACATAATAATGAACATATATAGAGGTCTAGAAGTCTTAATTAACTTGAACGTGATTTTATTTTTAATAGAATAATTATTAGAATGGAACAAGAGCACATTCAATTAGAAAAAGGTTTGATTAAACTTGAAACTTCGATTACAAAAAATATTTATATAGAACGCATGTTTAAATTGATTTTCTTATAATATATTTCAGAATCAAACACGTAGCTATTCAGTAACACTCTTCTAAAATTATTTAAAATTTGTACTGTAAAAATTAAGCCTGTATTTTCTTTGTTAAATATTTATTTTCTTTTTAACAACCACTAAGTAATGAATACTGAGATAGAAAGGTGAACTGGGTCATATTTTTCTTATAAAATAGATTGTGTTTATTTGTATAATCTGTGGCAATAAGTTAATGTCCAAGAACACAGAATGTAGTTGACCACGTATTTCACAAATACTGCCTCGGGTACAACACTAACGCCTCGTTAACAACACTATTAAGTTCAAATCCCTTGTATTTATAATCAGAACAGTCATAGTAATTAATGACTCGAGTAGTACTTCAAACTGATTACCAATCAACTTGGTCTAGTTGGTGAAATGAATTTTCATTACGACCACCTAATTGATTCCAACCACGACGTTTATCGAAACTTTGAAACAAAAAGTTTGAATTGAAAACATATAATTTATTTTCTTTAAAGAAAAGGATATGAAAAAAACATAACTCAGAAAAATCCAAAATTACTTATTTATATCACAGCATTGTTTTTAAATTTAAGTTTGAAAAAATTAAATGTAGTATCTATTTCTCGACAAGGCAATATACAGACGACGTATTTAAATAATTAATGTGTTATACTTCCCTTAGTTGATAATAACTGTTTTATAAAAATATAAACTAAAATTATTGTGCTAATTTTTCGGTTGTTGTATTGATATATTTTCTTCAAAGCGCTCCTGTTTTATTTTCATAAATTGCAAAGCACATTAGATCCGCTGCATATCCAAATATTGGGTTACATACATTTGTACAATCCATTCATTGATACAAATTCATACAATACTGTTATTCTCACGTTAACTGAACTTATTATTATTATTTGCGGTTTGCTCTCATTCGATCTTTCTGTATCGCGTTACAGTAGTTCTACTTCACACAAGTAATTGTAAACACCTGACATACCACACCTGCCTACTTATTCGCGAAATCAACGACACTTTATCCGAAACCGCGAGAGTTGATTTACGTACTGAATTAATTTTGAATGATAAATTGATATCCTAGACACAGTTATGACATAGTCATGAGGAATAGCTGCAAAATTCTATTCAAGATTCAATTCAGTGAAATACTTAGCTGTTTGCTTAGACCATAAACTTCATATAAGTAAGGATTGTTAATAAGTTAAACTGAAAGTAAATCTTTAAACCAGAACGTAGCAACACTTAATACTACAGTTATAAGGTAAAAGGTGTGATGAATGTACTTTTAGTGTCGAGACATAAAGTCGATTACTATTAATATAAATTTTCTACGCATTACATCAATATAATTATTAGTAAAACAGCAGTACTTTAATTGTAAAGTCGGTTCATAAAAGATATGTTCTTTTTAGAAACCATAGCAAATATAATTTATCTCTATGTACATAACAAAGTGAAAGTCCCACCTAAAAACTGTATTATAAATTCAAATGGAATATTATAAACGGTGTAATAGCCTGTTACGCATTAATTGTTAAATATTATAATAAGAAACAAACCACTTTTACTTAACATTTGAGCGTTGCTAAACCTATAATAGTTTTAATGTTACTTGTACACGCCAAGTTTTCTGTAACATACTGCATTTACATAATTAAGTATCTACTTGAACCATTAAAAATGTAAATAATCAAAACTAGAGCAGTCTTGAACAAATGAATAAAACACGAGTTACTTTTTAAATTGTTGAAACCAAAAATAGCACTTTAATAATGAGCTGCTTATTTTCAGTTCTATCAAATTGCAATTTACATTACGCGTAGATATTATCCTAATAATTTAAAAAACAAACTTAGTTAACAAGAAACTTTCATTAACAAAAACGTGTCGGCAATCGAAAAAATTATCGCGTAAGTTTGAAATCAGCGCAAAAAAGGAAAATTAGGTGTTTGATTATTCTGTAACCGGTTATTTATGTGAAAATTGAGGCAATTATTCCAGTACAATAAGTAACAGTTTACCGTACACGTCGCAACAAGCGTGATCGAATTGTGAGGCAGGTGTCTGAGTGCAAATAGTTCTGTCCGTTTCATAAACAATCGATTGTTTCGCAATTGACGATAGCCGCGGCCCTTAATGTGAGTACTGGCACAATTCTGTTCGCCGATACTATCCGCAGCTTAAATATCAAAGTTCCGCAGAACGGAAACAGACTAACTATTCTACGACTTTATTTATTTTAATATATGCAAGCTTATATGACAGAAGTATATATGATATTTAAAAGTATATATTTTAAATAAAAATATTGTTGAATACTAAGAACATCCGCAAGTACTACAATTGTAATAAAAATTGTAAAAATAGTTATAGACTAAATTATGAAGTCAAAATTTTAAAAATAACTTTAATTACGTTATGAATACATTATGCAAATTTAAAAAGTTATTTAGTTCATCCAAAAAGTCATATCTTTACTTTTGTGATAGCCACGACCAAGTTAATTGAATAGATTACTTGTACTTTGCAATCAAAAATACATCCACATAAGTAAATGGAAACAACTTTGGCAATTGCAGTGCACAATCTCGGCCGAGCCTTCGAGTTACGAGGAAAATGACTCAAAGGGATCTGAGACAAAGCAAGTGTACTGTAATTTGAAGGCGTGGACCTCATATCGACTAGCCTTTGCATTCAGTTGCAAAAGCGTTTTGCAATAGTTCGGAATTATCATTCAACGAACTGGTGCACAACCAGCCGGCCATTGCGGTGTTGCAAGAGGAAGCGGTAGGCGTTAGGAAGTGTTATGGTTTTACGAAGGTCATAAGAAAATTTCGAATACTAGGCTATTTGCGTTGCGTTACTGTTACGCTCAATGGTATATCAAATAGCAATCAAATGCACTTTGAAAACATGAAATAAATAATAAAAGTTTGGTAGCGATAGAAAATTCAGCTTAAAATTTTAGTCAGGAGTTTCAGCAGTAAAATATCTATCCTTTTACTGTTATGTACCAAATATACCAATGTAGTTCATACCTGTGTGTTTATTTTTATTGTGTTCATTTTTTACGGCATTGTGGACTTTATTTAGCATTGCAAAAATATATTATATGTGTCAAATAAGATCTGATTAGTTCTCTAGAATGCAATAACGTGAGACGCCTTTTATTATTAAATGAATTATATCATTTAAAAATTACATACTCAATTAAATGTAGGAGCTCTACATCATTTGTTTATGTAAAGTAAGGATTAATGGTTTTTGCTGTAGGAAATTCACAACAATGATTATTGCGCTGACTAAGACATGTAAATTAATGTTAGATCGCGCCAATCGAGGTAGTACATACAATCTAGACCGCGTAGGGCTAATAGCTTTATAATTTTACACTCCTTATCTCACAAAGGGCCTAATTGATCTCCACTTTATACTCTACATTTTGTTACACATAAATCTGACTAGAATAAAACATGGCCAGTATAGTAAATAAGTTACAATATATATTACAGCGTTTAGGATTTGTTTGTTAGCAGCGATACGCTGATATAGAGATCTGTTTTCATCGTCTACGAGATTAAATAGAGATGCTACGAAGATGCGCCCAATGACGCCCGCCCACCGCGTAAATCTATTACACGTACAAATATTAGGATTATAAACTATTTTCTATATTTTTAGTTGATTAGTTTTTCAACTTTCATAAAAACGAAATAGTTTCCCATTCTCTAATAAATATATTCCTTGCTACACGTAAAGAAAGGCAATTTACATAAGGTTAATTAACATAACAGTGACTAAGAGAGAAGTACCGACGGTTTCGTAGGCGACCAATAAACCGGATGCTTGCGTATTAATCATCAAAATATATTGTTCCCTGTCAATATGGACCTTGACATAGTATTTGATGAATTTATTAGTAACGCACCTAGTACAATGACTTTATGCTTGAACACAGTGTATCTCCGGTGTAAGAAAAGTAAGGTTTTACTTCCTACTATTGTTTTACCATAACTGTGTTCCTTTACATTATATTTCCTTCTAAACTCTTAATATGTATATGACATGGCTAAGTGGGATTTACTTGAGGCGTAAACCAATATTGTAAGGCTTTAGAAATTACATAATTGAATGAGTTTATTTATGAATAGTTTCATTTTTATTGTTAAATACTAAATATGTTTTAATATTTCTTAGGACAAATTAAGCGTACAATACGAAAATATGACCCTATGATATTTCACTTTTCTGAATGTTATGGTCAGAATGCAATCGATAAATTATACGGTACTGTACAATGATCTGATCCGATGACCTCTTGGACTTTATAGGTTACGAGTCATTCAGTAGGTGGTCTCTTTGTCCAATTTTTTTCTCTATAATAGCATTGGTTCTCATAACCTTCGAATGGGAGGAAAAGGATATAAGTTTATATCGACGCAAAAATATTTATTTAACTAACCTTGTGAGGATTATTAATCATATTGAGCTAGTAATAGTATTCAAAAGGAGAGTGTGAATTGAAATGGTTTTAAAACTACTGCTACATTCAGATGTATCATGAAAAGTATTACATATAATTCGTGAGTCATCTATACTATACATATTGGACTAGAACAAGAGAGAAATAGGACTTTACAAAGTTTAACTGCATAGAAACTTACCCTTCTTTCTTTGTTTTTCAAAACTGTACGCAGTTCAATTGAGCGGCTACTCGTTAAACTCTAATTTCATTATACCATTAAAAACATTTTTGCTGTTAATAGCCAAATGTCTCAAAGTTAGATCAATACATGAAAACCAAAATTTTCAACAGTTTCCTGCAGTAAAATCCTCGCTTATTTTATTTGACTATGACTAATCGGTGATTGCGTTTTTAATTACATTTTTTGCCGTTTAAGCACGACAGTATTAAATCTTAAGAGCAATATATATATAAATAAACGGTAGCAGACTGGACGGATCGTAGGACCCGCCTACTATCAGTAGACCAGTGTAATAATTTAGTGACACTTAGTTGAAATAGTGGCTGAGCGATTTATTTGGCGTGAACAAATTATAGGCAGGTCGTGCCTGTGAACCGAATTACATACATATTCATATTTCCTAATGCCTACCAATTCTGATAGGCGCTATTGATTCTAAATATAAATCTAATCTTAAACGCTTGAATTATGTAAATAAGGGAATTAAACTAAATTTGTCAATTTTATCCCGGTATTTCCATAAATTTCCGGGCTTTATCACCAGGACTAGTAACTGCATTTACATTTAAATCCATTGATTTATAATAACTTTATTTTATATTTTTAGGGTATATATATATACGTAAAAGTAACAGATTATTCAAGAGATGATAACGCTCATATAAATTTTAATAGGAGATGGAATTTATAAAAGTTTTGTGATAACTAACACTTTCCGTCATTAAATGAATGACTCAGAAAGTTGCCTACATAACAACTGTATAATAAAATAACGACTGAAAATATGAAAAATATATGAAAATAAATAGTTAAATATTTTTTTGTATTCATTGACAAACTTTGTCGATACTAATTTATTTCAAAGACAGTAAGGTTTATTTTTATTTGGCTTTTATAAACTGCTAATTTAGATTATTTTTTATACAATTTTTAAATTATACTAGCATACATATTAAACCAATATCATATAACATATAATGCGTACAACTTTATATCTTAATAAAATTGTACATAGAGACTATATTGTTGATAAATAAAATATATAATAAAACAGAATGCAACTTACCAAAGACTGCATGATTACGGGATTTATACTAAAGTTATTGGAGATCTCAAACGAACTAACTTAGGCGCTGCTGGGTAGCCAGTACTCGCCTAGAGAATTTCGCCTAAGCGACGTGTGTTCACAACCACCTCCAAAGTCGGAATGTCGATTGGGTACAGCCAGCCCCTTTATATATGTAACACCCCGCTTTGACCGCTTGTAATTGGAAACAATTAACTAGGCAGCAAGTGCAATGCTGTAATTTTAATTGTGAGATGCGCACGGTATGTGTGACTAGGGCAGAGGGATGATTTCATGGCCGTTATCAATTACGTTAAAAGTGAGTATTTTTTGCGATTGTAAGTAAATTCCAGATCAATAGGCCCAAGGTCAAACAGCGACTACCGTTTAAATTTTCTTTTATCGGAATTAAAGCTTGTGACACGAAAGTTCCACACGTTCGCGCTTATTTTTGTTCTAGAAGATTTTTTTTACCATTATTATGATATGTAAGGTTATGTTTAACGTTAGGTTTGATTAACGAAGTGCACCGATGTTTTTTTACCAAGGAAGAGACTGCGTTGATGTCTTTCTTATGAACAAGTTCCGGAGTATTGTATCGATCGCCTCGAGCTAAATTCAGGGCGAAACTAATTAAAAATGTGTGCGAATGGTAATTTGTCGGTTATAGCAAAAATATATTATATATTTTTTATTTTAATGTATAGGAAATATTTCCTCACAGCAATTATATTAGGAGTTTACTTCAAATTGTGAGTACTTACGTTTATTATGAAAGATGCCGAATAGCACTTACGTATTGCAAAAGCAATTAGAATATAATTTTTTATTCCAAATATCACAATAAGTATAATTTACATATTTCAATAAATTACGTGTTTTGAAACTTATTAAACGAATAATAGGTGAAATCGTGAAATATGTAATGTTTAAAATATAATATCTGATGTAAACATTTAACATATAAAAATCTATCTATTTATATAATAAACAAACTTTTGGTAAAGAAATTTATATCTATTTTGAGTACTAGAAATCTATAGGTTACTTTGAAAAACAAGAGTGACTTTATGTAACAGTACCTGCAAAACCTGACTACGGCTAAGCAAACTTACTTCATTTTAAGCAACTACTTAGTTAGTCAATTTATACAAATCATATGAAGATTATATAGAAAAGTATTATTAAGAACTTAAAAATAAAGTAATTTAATTTTTATATATTCTTTAAACATTATATTAATTATATTCAAAATATTAATTCTAAGACCATGTAGCAAAATTGATGTAACAAAATAGACCATGCAGCTCTTTAGCGTAGTTAATAAACTGATTTCTGTATAACTAACTCCTGTATGGGATACACAATGTGTAACAAGAGTTATCCAACACAAAGTCTTACTAATAGATATCAAATGCATACCACATCCCGTCTAATAGATTTGTATATTGCTACAACTACAAAATTAATGCAGTGCCTGTATTCTAATCGTAAGATCCTGCACTAGTAATCTTAAGATTCAGGCCCTCATAAATTAAGTCAATTCCGAATCCGGATTTGAGTCCCTGGTAATTTTAATTTTTGGAGGCCATGTGTATTGTAAATTTATTTTTACTTAGTTTAATGGTAAACGAAAACATGTTTAGAAAACTGATGTGCCTGAGCTCTTTATACCGAGTATTTTAAACTAATATGGTTACGGATTTTATTTATTTTACTAGTACAGTTTAACAATGTTTAATTGCCAATATTTCGAACCAATTGCATGGCTAGTGGTCACGGCTAGAAGAAATTTATTTGGTTCGAAATATAGGTAATTCATTATTTCGAAATATAGGTAATTCATTAGTTCGAAATATAGGTAATTCATTAGTTCGAAATATAGGTAAATCATTAGTTCGAAATATAGTTACTTGCGAGTACCTGGTATACACTAAAATGTACTCTTTATTCAGTTTCCAAATTTATGTCACGTCTACCTGGCCCGCGTATTTGTCCAGCTCCTCACTCTGAAAGATGACTCGTGTCCAGTTGTCAGAGTTTGGTGATAAAGTTTATAAGTCAGACGTGTATAACGTTCCACTTTTTATCATACTAAGACAACCTTAAAGCGTATAGAGTAAATAATAATTCTATAACTATTATAAGTTATTATTTTCACACTATCTCTAGACTTTAATGTTATCAACATTAAATGAGCTAAAGTAAAAAATACTTTTTATAAATCGTTTCCAATTCTTCATATTCTCCTAAATCTGCAAGTCATTAGCGATAACGTTTATACTGTCTTTCCTGACTGTTTAGTTTACATAATTGTACTAATTATTCACCAGTTAGCCTTATAGTAATATACTATCTCGGTTTTTTTGTGAGAAGAGTAGCAAACGAGCATGCAAACCACCTGATTGTAAGTAGTCGCAGCCCATAGACATCCACGTACAATCACAAATATGACTGAAATCCTATCTGAGCACGAACATGGATGCGTCGCCACCCCTGAGGACTAAAATGGTCGCCTCGCTTCAAAGTGTAGCCGGCAACCGCACCTCTCCAACCGAAACACAAGTATTGCTTTACGGCGGATTATAAGGGCGGCGGTGGTACCTTCCCGGTCGAACTATAATTCTCCCACCTTTAAATGTACAAAAAACCATTAATATTGCACAAAAGTAATGGAAAATATCGTGTTAAATATGTAGAGCTAATTTAAATCAGCCCTAAATGTCAAAAAGTGAATTAGGACGCGAATCGTGACGTCTCTATAAGTAAGCGATAATCAGATAGCGATAAACTTGCGAGTAACTCTACTTCACCTACTTGTTCTGATTTACCTTGCTCTATTATTTCTACACTGTTATGTAAACGCCTTTATCAAAAACCTCTACATTTCACTATAATGAAACGGTTTATAATTAATAAACAAAATTATATAAGTGTAATTAAAACAAGCGGCTGTAACAATGTGAAGAGCATATAGATAGGCGTGTTGGATACATCGTAACCTATGTACAGAGTTAGCAACCCGGGTACGGTTTGAATTTGGATGGGTGACCGATAGTAGCTATCCATACGTAATTAGAAGAACACTTTAAACTGTCAGCCCCGGTTGCTATAATTGATGGCAATCATTAACTTAATAAGGCTTAAACTTTTTCAAACAGGAAGGGTAGTCGCCCTCATGTTCTGCCATGAAGCAATTGATGTACTTATCAAGTACATTAAGGAGTGTGGCGATCATTTTAATCCTCAGGAGTAGCAAATCAGTGTACAGAATCAGAGTTTACATTTCCGACAGGTTAACATTTAACATACATCATATAAACTATGTAACAAAGTAATAGTTCTGTAAGTTTTGTATTTTATTGTATTCATATTTGTCTTCATGCGTGCTACCATAGAATCTATGAACACTCTGTACCTAGTATAATTCATAAAATAGGTCCGTGTGATTAACATAAAGACATTATAGACTTATAAACAGGATCTCATCAACCTTTTGATTAGAGAACCCTAATACACTGCTTTGTATCGAAACGGATATACACAACAGAAATTAATTAATAATAAATTTAAAAATGTTATAATTAAACACATTTACGGAACAATTCCTTAAGTTAACATACTTGTATTAAGGCTGTAGGCAAAAACTATTATTAAACCGAGCGAAGTTGATCTCCGGTTACATACATACAGCTAATTATTTTACAAATCAACTCTCCAGTCTTAATGAGTCATTTATACTTGCAACGCTTCGAGGAATAAACCTATAACAGAAAAACCTTTCATATTACTTCTTTTTTAATTCCGCCTGCATACAATCACTACATATAATTTAAGGAAAAAGGAATTAGTACATTTTATCAAGTCTTTGAAGAATTTCTTAGATTATCTCGTGTCTACAGACAAAAACTTAAAAATATTTTACTCTTATGTTTGTTGTTCTACAATATCTATTATTTTAGTAAGAAGGAGGTATTAATTTTATAATTACAAGCAGACTAAAAATATACATTATAGACATGTATAGTCTAGGTTTGCTAATCCTAAAGACTAAATTAAAGCTCTTGTATATGTATATCTGCCTAACAAACCGTTCCATTAAAAGCATTTAGAATACAGCATTTTTTAAAATATAAGACAGAAAGAAGCTAGGGATGGAATTGCAGTGGATAAATGAACACAGATTTATATCACCTTTAGTAAATAGAAAGCATCAAAGAGGACAAACTCGCAGAATCAGCATAGCATCTTTAACGTAAGAAGACTAAGACTCCTGTTCTATCCAGGGTGTTTATATGACAGGGTATATGTCCATAGATAGATGCTACCCCGAAACAACAAGCAAATAGTATGCTCATTTACTACTTGCATGACGTAAAAACTAGTTATTCATCTCAGAACTGACCGTGCTTGACATTTCTTAACGCATGTTGTTTTTGATGTATTATCGAAATATAACTTGTCAGTAGCCTTCAAACTTTTTATAAAGAACATTTAGTCTTCTACATTATCTCTAAAACATATCAGTGTATTATGCATTTATGGATACGCACAGACTAGTAGACATCGACATCCGACCATTACAGAGATGTCTAAATTACAAAAAAAATATGTATTCGCACAAACACATATCAAACCCATATTTTACACGATAGATAGGTATGACAACTATACTGTGTGTGTGTGTGTGTGTGTGTGTGTTAAGGTAGTAGAGCCGTTAGAGCTCGCCCGGGGCGGCACCACCCCCACCCTCATAACCCGCCGTAAAGCAACATGTTCTTCATATATTCCAGGCAGCCTCAGGGTTAAAGAACCAAACAGGCATAAAAGTTTAGTGCAGTCTCCCGCACTTTGACTCGACATATCGATACTTCGGGGCTCAAAGGGCGTAACAGCCTTTTTCGCGAATTTGAATTTTCAATGCAGCCCTACTTATTTTTTTCTCCTCTATCGATCAGTATATTTAAACTCTTCCTATTCGCCAAAACATTGCGTGTTTACCCTATTTTTTGGAGAAAATAAAACATATTTTTTTAGTTTTTGTGTCGTAACAGCTATCACTGTTAACAATCATAAACGTGATGGTAGTAAACGACACCGTGGATGATGCAAATGTTCTTACGTCTAATACTTTACATGGAAATATTTTGAAGTTGTAAAAGAATATTGAGAGAACACATATAGAAATATAGGGGGCGCTTCGGGCATCAGAAGCGATACTGCAGAGATTTAACCAAATATAAAGTAAGCGACTTATTCAATTAAACCATCACGACAATCTAGTGTTACAATCATAATAGCAATTACATCGCTAAATGACAATAGAAAGGGCCAAGAACAGAGAGCCGTCCGAGTACCGCGACGCAACCGAATATAATGAGTCCCGAGCTAGAACTACCGTCCCTTTTTATAATAAGTTCAGGTAAAACGAAATAGGCAGGTGGCGATCAGGTGATGTCGTCCGATTCGATGACAACATTTGTTTCCAATCTACCTTATTTTTAGCGCAACTAGCCTATTTTTCTTAAGGGCGACAACAGTTACGTCGAAAATATTTATTTGGTTTTTGGCTCTCCTGTAAAATCCAGTTTTGGTGCTCACGCCCTTTGAGCCCCGAGGTATCGATACACGAATATCGCAGTCGGTGTAAAAATCTCGACACTGTCGTAACTAACTCTTCTAACCGTCCTATAAAGGGCTCGTGATTATTTGACTCGAGTCACGTACGCACGTCAATAACAATGCTCTCTTTTTTATGTGAGAAGTAGCAAACGGGCATGCAATCCACCCGATGTTAAGTACACAACCCGTACACATCCACGTACAACTAGAAACACGACCGAAATCCCATCTGAGTTCGAACGTAGATAAGCTGCTACTCCTGAGGACTAAGATGGTCGCCTCGCTTCAAAGTGTGGCAAACGGACAGACGGATTTCCTAGTTAACTGCTACTCAATGCCATGGCTGCATGCCATTTTATGTCATACCACGTAACGGTCAAGGTGATTTGTGAAATAACTTCTTTTAATAGATTTCTACTATCACATATGTATATATATATATAGATATATAATTTACGGGCTCACAACTGTCGAAAATGGGCGTGACCCAAAATAGAAGTGACAAAAATAGACCTGTATCGCCCTCATAAGCCGCCGTAAAGCATTATTTGCGTTTCGGTTGGAGAGGTGCGGTTGCCAGGTATACTTTTAAACTTTTAAGCGAGACGACCCTCTTAGTCCTCACGAGTAGCAACGTATCTACGTTCGAGCTCAGATAGGATTTCTATCTTGTTTGTGATTGTACGTGGATGTCTTTGGGCTGGCTGGATGGACGACTACTTACCATCGGGTCGTTTGAATACTCGTTTGCTACTCTTCTGACATAAAAAAAATCTATAAATATTATAAAACAAAGTCCCCTCCTCTTGCCCAAAGTCGACGCGTCAGTCTGTCTGTCTGTTCGCGATAAACTCAAAAAATACTGGACGGATTTCTTTACAGTTTTCAACAACAGGTAGAGTGATTCCTGAGGAAGGTTTTGGTGCATAATAAATTCAATATAGAAATTCAGTCGTCCTTCGAAATAGATGTTTCTAATTGTTAGTGTTTGCAACTAGGTAATGACTGGATGCATGTATGGAAGAAAAATAATGTAAGTAAATATAAACTCTATTACCCGAGCGAAGCTGGGCCGGCTCGTTGGTCTGGAATAAACTGAAAAGCTAGTTGCCCTAAATGACCGAAAATAAAGAGAATTTTTTGTCGAATTTTATTTATTTATTTTTTAAGTATGCAAAATGAGGCAAAGCGGATGCGGGTGGGCGGTGGTACGGTGGGGCGGGATTTCCAATCCAGGGTATGGCACCGTCTTGTGTCTGAAGATTGACGATACTTTATCGTAAAATATTTTTTTGTAAGAGTACCCAAGTGGGAGCGGAGACGCGGATGCGGGCGGTGTGGTGCGGTGGGGCAGGATTTCCAATCCAGGGTGTGGCACCATCTCGTGTCTGAAGATTGACGATGCTTTGTCGTAAAATATTTTTTTATAAGAGTACCCAAGCGGGGAGCGTTTTAATACGGACGATACCGGGTAGCACACTTAGTTTGAAGTATCGCTAAATCACGATAGGTTTTGTCATAAAAGCAATTTTGCCGGTTTTTTTTTTTAACAAAAAAAGTCAAGTGGCAAAACAAGTCAAGGCGGGTGCGGGCGGGCGGTGCGGTGCAGTGGGGCGGGGTTTTGATGCGGACGACACCGTGTAGCACCGCTTGTTTGGTCTAAATGGTTGACGATTGATGGTATTTTACTATAAAAGTCATTTTATTTCATGTTTTGACGTTATAACGTCTTATAAATCGATAAACGCTCGCTGCACGCACGAAAAAGTATGACTCATTGGTACGTTCAGCCCAAGCCGAACGTGCGAGCGAGAGCTCGGAACGAGCGATAGAGAGGCACGATCAAACTCAGCGTTCGAACCTATCCTTAACGGACTAACGCAGATTGAATGATCTTAAATATCCACATATGACAAGAGTAGCAAACTAGCATGCAAACCACTTGATGGTAAGTAGTCGCAGCCCATAGACACACATGTACACTCACAAATAAGACTAAAATTCTATCTTGGCTCGAACATAGATACGTTCCTACCTGGACTAAGATGGTCACCTCGCTTCAATCCTTCAAACCGGGCCTCTCCAACCGAAACACAAGTAATGCTTTACGGCGGACATTGTCTCCAGTCGAAGTATTCTCTCCCACCCTAAAAGTCAGTTAGTGCCGTGTCAGTTCCGCAGTCAACGTGTTAATGCAGAGTATCCCGCAGGGCATAGTTACGTTTTATCGGCAAGGTGAAAACGATTCCACGCAAGGCCTACAGGTCGTCTGCGAGTAGGTAATTGAAAATCACCTTCGCAAACAATGCAACGACGCAATATCAATAACGCGTTTACCAAGCGACGAATGGCGTCGCATTTTTGATATCACGCGTAATTTTTCACGTAGAATTAAAATTTTTATCCCGTCTTTTCGGAAAAACTATTTTTTCTTGAAGGACAGGGAGCAAAGTTGCACTTTTGGGAGACTGTAGGGAGCAGATTGAGATTTATATGTGTAACATGGTTATTGATAATGAAATTTGAAAATTGACAGAAAATTGAAATTGATAAATGTAATTGAAATTGAAAATGAAAATTGAAAATGAAAATAGACGCGACTTTATTTACGGGGGACTTTATTTTATAATATTTAGAGATATCGACACAAATGAGATCAGTGTGTTAGTTCGTACCTATCAACACGTATCAAGGTTATCGTTGTGATAAAACTCGTTCGGAGTTTTTGTAATTAAGAGGCCCTTGACTACAGCAGGACAATGT
>DWON01002979.1:0-19126 GCA_018251015.1 Phocides pigmalion okeechobee
GGGAGGTGTGGTTGCCGGATACACATTATTTGAGGCGACCATCTTAGTCCTCAAGAGTAGGAACGCATCCGCGTCCACCCTTAAAGAGAACTTCTGTTCTATTTGAGATTGGACGTTGTTGTCCATGGGCTGCATTGACCACTTAACATCAGATGGCCTGCATGCCAGTTTCTTACTCTATCAAAATAAAAAAAATACCAGTATAAAGCCTTTAAAAATTATACTTATAATAAATTTAAAACAGAAAATTGTAAACGTGTTATACTAAAGTTGCGCTTACCAGCTGTTACGTAAAAATCTTCATACAAAAAAAATAAACAAATTGTTCTAGGGTGCGCTTTTCGTTACTATACAGTGTAAGAGAGATTTCCTGTTATTTGTATTCTGAACAATTTAAATACCGCATGAATAAATTAATATAAAACCAAGGGAAGATATTCATATTTATGAAATATAATCCTCCGTGAAGTAACTCTTGTGTTAAGGTTGGAGAAGTGCGGTTACCAACTACAGACGATGAGAAGCCTCTGACTCAATATCAGTCACTCACATAAGACATCAGTTCTTTTGAAGTTATGTGATGATTTAAGTTGGGAGAACTATAGTTCAACCGGGGAGGTTCCACCGCCGCCCTCGTAATCCGCCGTAAAGCATTTTTTGTGTTTCGATTGGAGAGGTGCGGTTGCCGGCTACAAGCGACTTTGAAGCGAGGCGGCCATCTTAGTCCTCAGGAGTAACAACGTATCGACGTTCGAGCTCAGATAGAATTTCGGTCCTGTTTCTGCTTGTACGTGGATGTCTACGGACTGCAACTATTTAACATGAAGTGGTTTGCATGTTCGTTTGCTACTCTCCTCTACATAGTATAAAACAAAATTGCTCACCGCTTCTGTACGCTTAAATCTTTCAAACTACGCACCGGATTTTAATAAAGTTTTAATCTATAGACGGAGTGATTGAAGAGGAAGGTTTACATGCATTGTACATGTACATTATAGTGGAGAACAGACGAGAATTTCTAAAATTTGTAATAAGTATTTGTATGACAAAGTTTTCCATTGTGTATATTGTATCATTGAATCATTGGAGTGAGTAGCAACGCATTTGTGACGACGACAGGTGAAGGTCCATCATCATCATTATCGATCCGCTAACCTTCCGGAAGCTACTCCTTAACGCTGCCCCGCAACCACACTACGGACGCCTGACCTGCGATGTGAAGCCAGCCCAGCGGGACTGCATGCTAACGCGTCGTTTGAGTTGGCGGACGGCGTTTGCAGCGGGAGTTAAGCATGCCGGAGGGATTATCCCGAGCCCCCAACTTAACAGTGGGCGAGGGCTACCATAGTTAAGCCGGGGTGCAACCCCTAGTTCAAGCCCGGAAAAAGAGGACATACCTCGAGGCCCGTATTCCCCCGCTCAATGAGGCTGGGATCTCCCCCGACGATGATGACGATGATCAATGAAGTGCGTTAGCCCTGTGTATACAGAACATTGTAACAGAAAGATGAGAATCGTAGGGCGCAGTCGAATGGGATGGGTGCCCACTAGTGTCACACATGTACTGAGTTTCCAGAGGGTACGCTAAAAGTTCTAGTTAATATTTATACATTTCAGACATGCACCTTGTCAATTTTCACAGTACACATTGAAATAAACGTTTCGGTTATTGTTTATAGATTTCGGTCCTTGAACGTTGTTGGAGGCTCTGTGAACAATTGAAAATATTTGTAAATATCATTTCTCTGCAATGATAATATTGGAACAGCCTGGTGAAGCTGTTTCCACTCAATTATAGTATAAGAGTAGCATGGAGATAGTTAAAGAGAAATATGAGTACCAATACCAATCAGGCATAAACAAGGCTTCCAGCCAAGTAACATACCTGGCATCAAAGTATTGTAATGCTATATGTTTTTTGATTCGTATACATGCAAACACAAAGTATTTGTATTGTAAACAGTGTTCGTCAGTTGAATATTATTCGACAAAAAGTTATATTTTCCAACAATTTCTCCAATTTTCGCCTATTTTATTTCTTTGTTGAATAGCATATAGAGTACTTGACCGATTTGTTTGAAACATATTTTATTTTATAACAGACTGAAACAGCATTTAACATTGTTTTGTGATACTAGGGTTTTGCGCAGATACGTAGAATATTCCAGCATAATAAAGCCGCGGGTACAAATCAGACAAATATACCATACCAGTGGTTCTCAAAGCCAAAGTTTGGGAGATAATGCACTATTACCCATTAAGCTTTATAAGCCGTATCTAGATTTTAACATGCTCTATAGTCTAATTACAGTATCTAGGTCACACTGACACGTGCTTTGTCGATGTGCGCAGAATTAGGTCTTGTTAAACAACAACAATGTGGGCGCTGATAAATAATACGTAAGATAGTAATCTTCGCGAGTTGATATAAATGCATGGTGGTAGAGCTGTGTGGATCGACCGGAAAGTTACCACCGCTATACACATTATATACCTTGTGTATATTATGTACATTAAGCACATAATGTATATTATGTTCATTATGTATATTATATACATAATGTACATTATACACAATTAAAAGTGGTAGAACAGATAGAGCTCGTCCGTGGCGGCACCACCGCCATCTTCATAACCGGCCGTAAAGCAACATGTTTTTCATGTATTGTGTTTCGGTTGAGGAGGTGTGGTTGCCGGATACACATTATTGGAGGCGTCCAACTTAGTCCTCAAGAGTAGGAACGCATCCGCGTCCACCTTTAAATAGAACTTCTGTTCTAATTGGAATTGAACGTGGATGTCCATGGGCTGCAGTGACCACTTAACATCAGGTGGCCTGCATGCCCGTTTCTTATTCTTTCACTAAAAACAAATGTCATATTTATATTCGCCGCTGTTACTTTTTTATTTGAAAAGTTCAACTGAAAGTATTAATCTGGCTTTAACATCAGTAAATATTTCTTTACTAGGGTATAAATACACAACGTAAATTACGCAATACATAACCTCCACCTTCATAAGATTTTCCTCAGCAATAAGTCGTTTTCACTTCAAAAATCTCATAGATTTTGTCTACGCCAGTGCGTTTTCAATTCCGCCTTCATGTTTATCGAGCGTATGTGCCACTATTCACTCATAACGTTTCCACTTTCAGTTCGTCTTGCGTCAAGCGCTGTCATAAGACGCGTGTATATTGACTATGCCTATCGCATGCATTGTCTATACTTTTATATGCGCTTGCTTAGGTTAAGTTAGTTAGTGATTACGATGGAAGCCAAACTTGTAGCTATATTAGAGGAATATTTAATGAAAAACGCAAGCAAAGGAGAATCTGGATGATATATTATTCGAAGAAAGGGAAAAACATAGCGTTGACCAATTTAGAGATAAACAATGAATTTTTTTTAAATAAAATGCCACGAATATTTAAAGGCTCTTCCGACACACTCTTAAAAATAGTTCAGCCAAAAATTATAAAACAAATCATTATTTATCGAGTTACAATACCTGTTAAAATAAAATTAGCATCTACTCTTAGACTTTTTACTACTGGAGACTTATATCCCCGATATAATCAAAATGTAGATATAATAAAAATCAAACCGGTGACGACGCAGCATGCGCTTTCGGCATGCGCTGTTGTCGAACTTGTATTAGCGCATGCATTATTGCATTATTGCATGCGCTATGGTTACTCAGATATGCGTTAGGAGAAGGCTCTAGATGAACAATATAGCTCACTGATGCAGACATAGCTATAGCCTGGATAGATTTAAAGGTGGTGGAGCCGTTAGAGCTCGCCCGGAGTGACACCACCGTCACCCTCATAATCCGCCGTAAAGCAACATGTTCTTCATGTATTGTGTTTGGGTTGGGGAGGTGTGGTTGCCGGATAAATATTATTGGAGGCGACCATCTTAGTCCTCAAAAGTAGGAACGTATCCGCGTCCATCCTTAAACAGAACTTCTGTTCTATTTGAAATTGGACGTGGTTGTAGATGGACTGCAGTGACCACTTAACATCAGGTGGCTTGCATGCCCGTTTCTTACTATTTCATAATAAAAAAAAGTTACGTATTCTATTCGCAATCTGATAAATAAATCCCTTTAATCTAAGCCAAAGTGAGGCCTCATATTAAGGCTTTTAGTCTGTGTGACACTCATAACTACTATCTTATACTAGAAACGTGTCCTTAATGAATAAGTTCATTAAGGTTCACGTCTAGCCATGTGTGATATTATTTTTCTCTTTTATTAGAAAAGACTTAATATGTAGCTCACTTTATTTGTGAAACATTTCTCAAAAAAGTGCTTAAAGATATGTGCAAACGTATTCAAGATCTCTAAATATTATAAAGCAAAGCCCCCCGTCGCGTCTGTCTGTCTGTTCTTGACAAACTTAAAAAAATCTTGACGGATTTTCTTACAGCTTTCAGCAAAAGGTAGAGATTCCTGGGCTTTCCCAGGAATCTCTACCTTTTGGTGCAAAATGAGTAAATTTTTTTAGTAATTGGACTAGAAATTAAATAGTTAAATTCAATATAGTAATTCAGTCGTCGTTCGAAACAGATGTGTCTAATTGTTAATTTTTGCGACTAGGTAACGACTGGATGCATGTATAAGAGAAAAATAATGTAAGTAAATATAAACTGAGTTACCTGAGCGAAGTTGGGCCGAGTAGCTAGTAACAAATATATGCAAACGTATATTTATCCGTGTATTTTAGTGGCATTGCTTTTTCTTCTCCACTGTAAAGCAAGAATCTCTCCTTTTTTAAATAGAAGTTGCAAGCCTGCATGCCGTCCACCTGACTCTATCACCGTTGTCACTGCCATCTATGGCAATCTGTAATCATTTCCATATAGAACAAATGTACCTTGAACTACTTGATGTCTATTACAGATACGTTGCCACTTCTGATTACTAAGATGGTCACCTTGTATTGGAATTGTCTTCAAATATTTCAATATTTAAAATACAAACATTTTTTCACGCTTAAATTACGTGTTGCGGTGATCTTCAATTAAATCATCTATAAATTCTACCTTGCATACATGAATGTAATGCCTGTTTAAGATTGGACGTAAATTTTCATGGGCTGCAGAGACCATTTAACGCCCAATGGCCTGTACACTCGTTTGCTGCTCTTTCAACATAAAATAAATCTTATTCTCTTCTACTTAGGTATATCTTTCTCCTTCTCCTAATAACAAATGAAAGTTAAATGCTGAAGAAAATGAAATGCAGCCTAAATGAGTGAGTAAGCCGCGTACTAACAAAACTCAAAGGCCTATCGTAAAACGCTTACCACAACACAAAAGTTATAAAAAATAGGCAATTTCATGCCTCTGCGTAACCTAATTGCCTGTAACTAGGTCACGAAGACACGTGGCCTGTTGATATGCTGTACAGATTGCAAAGCCGAAGTTCCGAGCTTTCATATGGACGAGAAGATAATTGCGTGTCAAGAAAAGACTTATGCTCTCTTGCCCTATTTCTGTACTTATTTTTATATGACAACTAACGTAAACCTGCGACTTTAGTCTTAAAATATATACATGATGCCTACCATAACCTGACAAGACGCAAATTAATAAATGGTGCTTAAAACACATCTTACCTGTATTTAACACAATAACTTAGCCAACAGGGCGCTTAAGGACGAATAACTGATATTCTATAAAATTATTATTTTTGGTATTCATTGAGAAAGTCTTATAATTAAATAAAATATTTGAATTGGGCTGCTGAATTTTAATATTGACAGTTTCTGAAAATAAAGTTCGATTGTGGAGGTAGTATCGCTTGAAGAAGTATAATAGCTGGCCACTCTTAAAAGCGAGACGACCAACATAATCCCCAGGCGTAGCCACATCATCTACTTACAACTTAAGACCCTGTTTGTAGTTTTTCTTCTTCAATTCAAACATTTTCGATCGTTCACCATCTGACCTAGCATATTTTGCATTTTAACAGTCATTAATAAACCTATGCTCCTCATGGATAGCTCAAAGTAAAAGGCAAATCATCAGTGAAATGACATTTCCATCCACTTCATCAGTCTCAAGTACATCTATGAAGCAATAAAACTTTGCAGAGCTGTAAATTTGATATCTATGTGTGGAAATACGCGAAGACATTGCAAAAGTCGTGAGTCATAAAAGATTTAGGGTTTTCTTATCCGCTTCATCGCCACATCCTGTGAACGAAGCTGGTAGGTGATAGCAACTTTACTACTTTGACTTGCGATATTGTTTCCAACATAGTGTCAGTCAGAACACACACATTGTATCTTTTTATGTGAGAAGAGTAGCAAACGAGCAGGCAAACCACCCGCTATTAAGTAGTCGCAACACGACACAAAAGTTGCACAAACACGAATGATATCTTATCTGAGCTCGAACGTAGACACGTTGCTACTCCTGAAAACTAAGATGGTCGGCTCGCTTCAAAGTGTAACCGGCAACCGCACCTCACCAACTGAAACTTAAGTAATGCTTTACGGCGGATTATAAGGGCGGTGGTGGCACCTCTCCGGTCGAACTATAGTTCGTACTTTCCTTCCTTCCTTCCCTTCCTTCTTCTCTATTTCTCCGACTAGAAAGCTCCTTCTCCATTAAAACCATTTCCAGTGATTTCTAACAGTTCTAATATTAATGTTACCTAGTTCGATTGATATGCCGCTGAATCATTTTCTAGCTATTTCCAGCCATTTCATTAATAATATTACTCACAACCTTCGATCAGAAATGTTTCTAACAGTTCAGCATATTTTTTCTCATTAGGTGATTAGTAAACGAGAGTGCAGCTCGTCTGATTATAAGTGATCGGTACAACCCATGGACTTTATGTCTGTGACTGTGTGACTTATATACTACTCCGGAAAACTAGCGTCGTCTCTCATGCAAATGTGGGTGCAAGTGTTTCCACTTCAACAAATAAACAATTTCTTCACTGGGGCAGCAGTGATACCGCTGGAGCCAATCTGTGGTTCTGCTCACATCCATATATATCATAAATCCTTAAATTACACTCAAAAGTACAATTCACACACACAATAGTAGTGACAACCCAGTAGTTCGTCGAAGTAACAAACACATAATCTGGGGTTCAAATCCTTGGCATTAAATAGAGGTTTCGTACTTGGTCAGCGTGTTAAAACATAACCTAATCTTTTTCATTATGACAGAAAGACTCATACCCAGCAAGGGACGGTAAAGGATCAATGTTAAAGACGTTCTCATTTCTGCTATAATAAAGAGCATTCGAATCCTCCTCTAAATGATATTGGTCTTAAACAATAATGCCGCATCAACACTGTCCTATTCATGGCAAATAGATATGCTGGTTGCAATAGATATCAATTCGATTTGCATTATCCAATTTACTCGAAATTGAACTCTATTTTACGGTTATTGACTTCAATTTTGATCGTAGTTACAATTAAATTACATTGCAACACAAATTGACGATAATACAATTCCAATTAAACAAAGTACACATAATCCTTATCCTATATTATGTTTCTGCAGAGCATCATACACAATTTTTTATCCGTAACCTGATAAACTGAGACGGAGGATGCTCCAGTTTGTAATCTAGAGCTCGAGCCAGCATCAGATTTGTATGACCTATGTTCTCTAATGCTAACTCATAAAACTCTTCGGAGATGAGTATTTATAGTAGAACGTTTGATAATTTCTAATCAAAATAGACTTTATACCCGGAAACAAAGGAGATAATGTTGCTTCAGTAAATTAAACCTTTTACCAAAAATGCACCAAAGGTCATACAGCATCAGCGTCCAGTACTTGGGAGTAGTTGCCAGAATCCCGGGATTTTCTCGTAATGCTTCGACAAGCAATTTGTCCAATATTCACTATGTAAAACCCTTCAGGCCAAAAAAAGAAACATTATTTTGAAATATTCCACATAAGTTTATTATAATGTTATTTCAATGACGAACAATTAATAGATAAAAGTAGAATTTTCCTATTTTTCGTTGGAAACATTTCCCAGGCAGTTTTAACATTTCAGCAACATCTACAATTCGATGAGCCCAGTTAATGCATCATCGACGAATAGGTATGTCTACAAGGGAAAGAAACACACTTTAAAAATCATCTAATCGTTTATTATTAAGCCAAGTAAATCTCAGCTGTGATTTGGCAGATAGGCATAAACAGAAACCAACCACGCGGGCATAACAAAGTCTGTGGTCAGTGCTGCATACCAGTATACAGCCCACCCATGAAACCGCATCTGACATTTTACAAATTATCGCCCGTGAAGAAAAATTAAGGAAATTTCTACCTGATTCGTGAATTAATCCACCATAATGTTGTGTGTGTTTGACCATCACGCTGATTGCCCAACACTTTCCTTTATGAGTTAGCAGCAAATGATAATGCAGTCCATCTGATGACGAACGAACACTGTCTCCTACAGACGCCTAGAGCCCCACCTAAAGTCCATCAGTGATGTATTGCTTCTTTAAATGGCAAAGATGGTCATCTTATACGTAAGTAAACGTGCACCTGCCCACTGAAACTCTAATTATTTTAAGGTAGCAATGAATGAGGCGTTGATACTTCACTTCAAACATTGTAAGTTCTACCACCTTGTAGAAACACTTAAAGATCACAAATTTCTTAATGTATTCGGTAACTTGATGAAGCACGTTCCACTATCTGCTCATTGCCCTGGAAGCCTTGACCTCTATCAAAGGTATTCAAAAGAAAGAAAATTGTTCCGACTTAATTAACCAGTACCTTAAAATACGACCAAAAAAGGAACCATATGCTTAAAAAACATTACGTCAGCAATTTTCTGAAACAAAGCTTTAGCCCAGAAACAGATCGCCAAAAATCATAATTGGTGCCTGACCGTTGATACATAATCTGCAATAGCAATTTATCATCAGAATCAATATTGATATTGGCAACATCGTCTAATATTTTTCCAATATTTCTTTTCGTATGATCATATATTGTGACATATTCTACTTACCAGCAAATGTATATAAACCTTTCAGTGTGAATAAAGTAAAAAGCTTACTTAATTAGAGTAGTCTTTAGTGCTCAAAGTCGTTAATTTCCCTTTATACTAAAGCTCCCAGCCTAGAAATCTACTAATCTGAAACAGTACATCATTATCCTAAATTGAACCAGCACCATTGTTGATATATAGCGGAAATAGATAGATGTATTATCCTGATTGGCGTTCATCTTGATAACGATAGGCTTTGTGATTGTATCAATTTCTCCCTTCAAGGTCAGGTCACGATACATGTCAAACGGGGCTTGAGAAATTTATCGCTTCATGAATATTCAAACGGTGCAGAACCCCAGCCGAGTTCAAAAATCGACTAAAGACTGATCCCATGACGACAGAAACTATGTGATTACGAAACATCCTTGGTTTTACGTGGCTTTTACGGAGATGTAACAAAGAAGCACATAGTCCAATTGAAGATTAGTGGTTACTATCATTTATGGATATCATTTATGGCAATCAAACTTAAACAGGATTGCTGGCATCGTCGAAACAATTCTGCTCAAATACGCATTAATTTCTTACTCGCCTACTTCGGTTGTTGGTGTATTGTTTCTACGATTTAAAATCACGAAAGATTGCTAAAAACCTTTCAAAATACGTCCAGGTATATCTCAACCCCTCAAAAGTAAAATGAACACCGAAATCTAGAGAATAAAACATAAAACATCTGGGCGCAATAAAACCGAGATTAACTTTTTTTTGCTTCTCTCATTTTTTAATGAAAAGCCTAGCTTTTAGCCCCGCTACGTCAGGATGACTTTCAAAAGTTCTAGCCATGTAAATGAAAGCTCTGTGTTGTTTCGTTTCAATAACAAATTACTTTCTCTGCTCATAAACAACATATTGTCAATACTTCACAGCTCAATATATTTGTTATTTCATGCTATCTTTGAATTTGATTTGAGTAACCGTGATTCATACAGTTCAGTCGTCAATTGAATTGTTATCTTACCTGATCTCAATTCGAAAGGCATGATAGCGAGCGTGAAAAGCGCCCCTCCCTCCCTGGCTCGGTCACAGATCCGTCCCGCCGCCCCGCGACATCGCACGCCGATGCATCCACTCACACACAAACACAAACACTGGGTCAACACCACCGCTTTTTGGTCAGAGGTTATGTTGCATGACGCACAGCACTTACGTCAAATGCTTTAGGACGGTTCACACGACACGGCGACCGCGACGGTAGCGGGGTCACTTCTGCCGCTGAGATGCGGCGCGCGCCGTTGCGCCCCCCGTTGCCATGGCGACGGTCCGGGCGAACCTCATCCTCTGGAACAAAAACAAAAATAGCAAATTAATTGCGTAATCGTATGCCGTAAAATTTTTGCTAAGGTTAATTAGTACATCAAAGGGTGGTTCGACGGCTATTAATGGGGTTCAATCTATTACGAGATACGAGCAGTTTTGTAGGAAGCTTGCGAATTCTGCTCTTTTCCTTGTGAGATAATATTGTTTATTAAACTTTTCAATAGAATTTGAAAATTCTTAAATGCATATAATAATAATTGGTTACCACAACTTCTACCAATTACTAAACAATGTACATATGTATTTAAAGAGGATTAATTGTTTGATATATGTTTTTGATTAGAAACTCTCCTTACAATAAGTATGACAAGATAAAGTTCTGCAGTTGAACGCTTCACGTAATTCTAGTTTATGAGTCCTATTTTGTAAAAAACATACAGATATATATGACCGTATGGATTTTTAACATAAAAAGAATACGCCGATAATCAAGGATTCTAAAATAAAATACCAAAAATATGCACGAGCATAATACAATTTCGTAGAAGTTCTGCAGAAGTAAAATCTTCAGCAGCTTAAAACTAAAACATGAAATATTATACGACATGTAAATTCTGTACCTCGACTGTAATTTTTCCGTTCGATTTTTTCTATAACATGGAAAGAGGAAACGAGCATGCAGTTCATCTAATGATAAGTGGTCAATGCTACCAATGGACATAAACAACTCCAAAAAGAAAAAGGCTTCCATTTGTAGTTGATCACAGATGCGTTGCTGCTCTTGAAGATGAAGGTGGTTGTCGTATTTGTAAGTGAGTTGGCAACCATTCTTTTCTACCGAAACGCAAGTAAGCTACACAAAAGAAATGACTGTTGCGATAGTACATCTCGTATCGAAACCTATCTACCACCTTACCTTACCACGAAATCATTTGAAGCGATATGATCACAGTAGGTTTGTCAGTAACATGAAGCATCATCTATCGACTATCGATTGCTCGATACGAATTCGACGGTAACATGTTATAATTTGAAATAGCAACATATAATACAGCAATACAAATATTTTCATAACACTTTTGAACACTGATACTTCAGGTGCCCAAACAACCATATGTGACTTCAATATTGTTATCATTTAATATTACTGTATGACTGTGAACATAGTGAGCGAAAAACGGACATGGAAAATGTTCACACGTCATATTCAATGTACATATTTTGGCAATATCTAGGCCAGCCTGTAACATAATAGAGGGCATTTTAACGTTAAAAATACAGGTCAAAACCGACAGTATTTCAACTTACATTCTTTGTTTGTAAGTTTCTTTTTATTGTCCCTGTAGCTTGGAATCAGAATAGCGCTACGGTGTCTCCTGCCTATCGTAAGAGGTGACTAAAACAAACATTCGGGATCGGGAGTGGTAAGAGTAGGAGCTCAAGCCATTCTGACGAAGCGATTTTGGTAAGCATGTTGGTGTAAATGATCCCGCATTGACGTAGATCAGTGCCTAAAGAGTTCTGGAAGCTCCCCTAAGATGTGCCCGAGTGGAGCGTCCTATTAAAGAAGACGAGCTACATTCGTTTCGAGATCGTGTTGTCTTCTACAAGCCACAGAAGGTCGGTGAAGAGTTATTTAGCCGGCAAAAATCTCACATAACTTGCATTCGTTTCCACCATAACGGATATCTTTGAACCTGATACCTTTTTTCTCTAGAACAAAAAGACGCATACACTTTACGATGTTTTAGGAAGGGAGAAAAATCGCTAAAATCGCCTTACGTATACTGGACTTCACATAAAAAATCGCCAAAATCGCCGTATCTAATTAATAAATGCCAATTATAACAATAACAAAAATAATATTCACGATAATGTCGTGTAAATATTTCTATCTCAAAATCTACGTGACACCTAAGATAATATGAATATTTATAGAAAAACTTAACTTAATAAACAAACATTGACGAGTATCCCGCCTTTCCCTCACAACTTTGCAAAACTTCAAAATTACTTGAAAACTTCTGAATATTATTAATTAGGCTGCTTGTAACTCAAAGTTAACGATACTTATAATTACGTACTTATTTCGTACACAAGTAAATAATTCAAAATATTTTAGAACTGTTTTTTCTTCTCTATTTAATAATAATGTGGTTAAGTAGTGTTAATAATAAGTAACCTTAAGGTTAAACCTACAGTTTCTCCCGTGAAATAAACTTGGATGCTTGCTTTAAACTGTAAAGCAATACACTTATTTACTAAACGCTAATGTTCTACACAACACATCATATTAATAAAAGCAGTAGACTTCCTGGTTGGTCTCCAGAAATTCCATTGTTATACCAATTTATATTGTACCAGCTGTATTGAACGCTACTGTTTTAAAGATTTTGATGTAAGCATGTGGTAATAGTTTGAAGAGAGTGTCGAGAGAAAGATACTTACACGAAACATCTGAATTTGTTTTCAAGAGTAAAAACGCATGCTTGGTCTACGAAAAATAGTAAAAATATTTAAAGGTGGTAGAGCCATTAGATCTCGCCCGGGGCGGCATCACCGCCACCCTCATAATCCGCCGCAAAGCAACATGTTCTTCATGTATTGTGTTTCGGTTGGGGAGCTGTGGTTGCCGGATGCACATTATTGGAGGCGACCATCTTAGTCCTCAAGAGGAGGAACGCATCCGCGTCCATCCTTAAATAGAACTTCTGTTCTGTTTGAAATTAGATGTGGTCGTCCATGGGTTGCAGTGACCAATTAACATCAGATGGCCTGCATGCCCGTTTCTTACTCTTTCACAATAAAAAAAAAGTCTTTTATAATACTTCACACTTCAGTTGTAAAATATACCAACTACGTCACAAATGAAGTCCATTTTACATGTCCATGGAAGGCAATGACCACTTACTAAAACGTAAGTCGCGTGGTCGTTTCATACATTATAAAAAAAACTAGCTGCTTCCCACGACTTTGTTTAAGTGGGACTTAATTTTTAGGTTTTCCCTATTTCTAAAAGCAAAATCTTGTCATGTTCTCACGTAACATTTAAATTCACATTACTTTTTTATTTATACCGATTGAAATGAAAAGTAACATATACTTTAGGGTAAGATAGAGTAAATTAGAAGAGAACAGGGTATAGGGGTAGGGTACAATAAGCTAATATGGAGTATGACACATACGGGTACAGTGTAGGTTACAGATGGGCGAGGTAAAGTTAGGATAAAATAGAGTAAGGTAGAATAGGGCCAAGTATAATTAGTAACGTAGATAATGTTTACGTTCTTGTGTATGATTTAAGGTTCTATTTATAACACGCCAACTGCTCGTTATTGCCTAGTGAAAGAGACAGTAAATGAAAATGATAAATCAAATTTACAATACATATTGTGAGGTAAAGTTACAATATGATATTTTATATGCCATCGTTATTTATTTGGCTACTTAACCGAAAAACTAGAAAGGTTTCATTTATAATTGATATGTTATAAACAATTAATAAACGATTGAATAAATACATCTGATACCTTTATAATTTTTCTACGCAAAAGTATACAGAATTTGATTCTGTTTGTAGATTCGTTTCATATATATTTATATATATAAAAGATAAAAAAAGAATTTCATAATTTAAGAAAGAAAGAAAGAAAGAGAAAAGACATAAAGAAATTATTTATTCCGATTACCAAGTAGGAATGTACAACTGTAAAAATAAAAAAAATATGAAACAAATATATAAATGTAACTAGTAAGAATTTTATTGATGTGTCTTTACAATGAAGAAAATCTTAAAACTAATTGTAATAAAAGTCTAACCTAAATAATCTAAAGGGAGTCCGTGCCCCTGCGGCATGGTTCCAAGAACGTTAACTGTTTTCCCTAGATATATTTCAACTAGTAAGTGTATAAGATATATAATAATAATAAAATTCATTTATTGCCACAAAAAAATACACAAAGATATAAAAAAAACTATGAAACACAATAAAAAAGAAAAGACAAAAACAATATTACACACCAAAAAGAAAACCTTAAGTGTATTTTAATTATAGGCTGAAGGACGTGTCTCAGCATTATCTGATATGAGATCATGACACCATGCAGTGCTGTTTTTCAGACCCGCCCTCCCTACCGTATATCATATATCACATGAAGCATAATATTTAAGGTGACACTGGTATCCTGTAGAACCTTCTGAGTATGTGTGGTAATGATACATGTGTGTGGCTATTTATTTTAAATTTAACAATATTTATTACAATGTGCTATTCTGTGCGGACAAAGGCGCAAGAGGTAGTATTTCAAATGATATTATGTTGCATTTAAAAATTCTACAGATTATCAACGGTCGAATATTACGTTAACTCTGTACCTATTTAAGAGATTAAAAGTTTGTTCGCTAAGACACAAATTAGCCGTTATAATGAAAATGCCGCAAAACACAAATTCACCCAAAACTAGCAATTTAAAATGTCATCAACGAACGAGCATTATGTTAACTTTGTATCTATTGATGAAATTTAATAGTTTGCCCACGAGGACACAAATTAGCCGTTATAATGAAAACGCCGCAAAACACAAATTCACCCACAACTAGCAATTTAAAATGTTATGAACGAATGAGCCTTATATTAACTTAGCATATATTCATGAGATTTAATAGTTTGCTTGCAAGGACACAAATTAGCCGTTATAATGAAAACGCCGCAAAACATGAATTCGCCCAAAACTAGCAAATTCAAATGTTATCAACGGACGAGCTTAATGTTAACTTTGTATATATTCATGAGATTTAAAAGTTTGTTCGCAAGGACACAAATTAACCGTTATAATGAAAATGCCGCAAACCACAAATTCGCCCAAAACTAGCTTCAGTCTCTAATAGAAAATCGTACCAATAATTTATCCATGCTCGAAAACAATTGGGACCCAATTACTCGTATGAAAGCCTGAATGGGAAAAATAATTATAAGTACCTATATATTTAAGATAGCAAATAAATAATAATTGATTTTCTGTTACCTGTTTATATGAAAGTATTTATAATTATGAAAAATTCTAGCTTTTATTTGTAACTTTGCTCGTAATTTGCTGTGTGTGTGTATGTAGAATAATTCGATTGCTACAATTCTCAAATAAAAAGTAAAGCCTCATACTAGAAATAGATGAAATATTTAAAACTCGCTTGTTTCTTCTCGAATCTTCTTAGTAGGGGCCATGTTCCGGCAGCAGATTAAAAAAAATAGTTTTAATTTTAATTTTAGATATTTTAATTTCACTAAGTCCTTTCTTTTCAGAGACTAAATACTTCATTAATAGTGTAAAGTAACCATAACATAACTGATAAACGCGCTATCTCCTACAATAGTTTTATATTACATACACATTTCCGTAGAATTGCTCAAGATTTCTGTTAGGCGCTTTAGGTCTTCTCATTAATATTTAATTTTAAAGTTTTGCTCGTCATAATTAGATGATTTACATGACAATAACATCTACATGTAAGATTTTGTATATTTTACATGAGTGTCTAATCAATTTGCAGAAATATAATTCTAATATTTAATTTATATAATTAAAAAAATATGTAAAATGGCGATCGGATGAAACATAACAAAATAAAAATATATTTTTAATTTAATTGTGATAATAGCTTACATTTCATACTAGCGTTAATCTTCGGCTTTATTTACAAAATATAACTATCAATACCTGCTATAAACAATATAGCAATGCATAATTTGAAAAATATTGCCATAAGCCGTATGATATTTATATCAATACTCACTAAAGATATTACAATGTGATCATATACAGACTTTAACAACCAGAAATAAATCACTCTGTGTACATAATTTGAAGTTTTATTCATTAAAACATAAACAAATAGAAAATCGGATTTATATAATAGTAAGGATTTTATTTTGTACTTAGAAATACTACTTTTCTGTCATTGTCATTTTAATGGAATAAAATATAAATTAATTGATTACAAGTTTTGAAGCGGAAGTACATATGAAAGGAAGCTACATAAAAACTTAAATAAATACGTAATAAAAACACAGTATGACGGTCCCCAACTGTGTTTTCTGGTTATTGTGAAGGACGTTTAACCAGATATTGTTTGAGCCTTTAGAAAGGACTCAGGTAATTAACAAGGGAGGAAAGTTGAACAATGCGTCAGGGTTTCAAGAAGACAATATTATTGTCCTTTTTGTTTGTTTCGAGTACCCTTGAAGGTTTTGTGACTTTTGTTGGTGTAAGAGACACTTGAGTGTTGGATAAATTCATGTAGTTATTGTAATCTGTTGTTTTTCATGTCAGGATAAGTGCAATAAATTGTTTCAGATTTGTGTATTTATATAAATTAAACGGAACGGTTTATGTCCCATTGAACATCAATCAATGAAGCACGGGTCTCTCCCCACAACATGTACAAATGCGTAGTTTTTATGAGAAGAGTAGCAAATGAGCATGCAGGCTGAATTTAAGTAGTCATTGTGCTCTATGGCCATTTACATGCAACCTCAAATGAATACATAGTCTTACCTGAGTTCATACATAGTTCATACTGCTACTCTTGAGGACTAAAACGGTCACCTTGCTTGTAAGAGTAGCCAGTAACCATACGTCGCAATCTGAATACAATACGGGACTTAAATAGTTGCTTCGCTTATTAATAAGAGTAACTATATTTCTCCTTAAACAGTCGAAGCTCCTTTTATATGTAATTTACACGTTATACTAAAAGCCTTACCTAAATATCTAAAGACAGTCTACGCCAATGCAAAGAACACTATGCGCATTCCCGCACAGAATGGTAATCGCACTTCTCTGCGCAAGATATGTACTAGCCTTCTTGTCACCAAACGTTGATCAAACGAGAAACTAATTGTTTAAAAAAAAATTGAGACTCGGACCCCGTAAACCAAAGGTTTCAAAGCCAAGCGGAACAAACATGTAAACATTTCTAAGTGGAACATTGTGTTTCGTTGTTAAAGGTCGTTAATAAGGAAATGGTTCTAACAGATAGTACTCAATAAAAGAAAATTCGTGGAAATACCAACTTAACGTGATATTTTAGTTTCAATCCGTATTCTTAACATATCCTTTGTAATTTAACCTAAAGTAAGAAGGCTACTTCAAAGCTGGTCCGAACTTCTCTAAGTTTTCGCTGACCGAAGATTTTATTCCCAAACATTGGAAATAAGCCAATTTTATTGTTAAGAGAAACGTTTGGCTCATTCCTCATACTAGAGGTGCAAGCCTTGCGATTCTAGATCGAATCAATGACCTGAGTCTGGATTAGTATATTCTGCATTGTCAAAAAGGTTTCGAAAGATACCTTTTCCTTTACATAACGTTTAAATAATTTTTAATGCGTACTAAATGTACCTTAGTATTACATAAAAGTGTAATGTTCCCCGTATGTTTATTTGTTTGTGTTTCTTTAATATAAAGACAGAATTTTTTTATATTAGAACACCATCAAACGAGTGTATAGGCCATCGCATGTTAAATGGACTCTGTAGGATATGTATGTCCAGCTTCAAAAAAACCCACAAAAAGTCTTATCTAACGTCGTGCATAGATGCGTTGCTAAGTCCGAGGACTATGATGGTCGTTTCGCTTGTAAGTGTAGCTAAAAATTGCAACTCACTGACAGTGACCACTTATTATCAGGTGGCATGCATGTTCGTTTCCCACTTTCACCGAAGAAAAAATCTATTTTCCATCACATCTTAACAATAAAGAGAATTTACTTCAGAAGTGTTGTTAATAAATTAGTAGCAAGCAATATTGCGTATAAACTGTATTGTTTATACTTTATATCGCTATTTCTTCAAATGATGACTACTGGGTCTAAAGGTGTTACTAGATATATGTGCCAAGGTATCTGACGATGGGTCCAACCTTAGGCAATAAATTAACGCCAACGGAAAGATAAAATAAAGCCGGAAAGTATTGCAACTGCACGTAGAGTAATGTAACTTCGAAACTGCCATAAATAACCTGTTTCAATGTTGACCATAGTTTAAAAAAATCAGTAAGTAGCTATATTTTACTATATAAATTATATTTATATTTAAAGATGGAAGAACTGTAGTTCGACCGGGGAGGTACCACCGCTGCCTTTATTATCCGCCGTAAAGCATTACTTGTGTTTCGGTTGGAGAGGTGCGGTTGCTGGCTACACTATGAAGCGAGGCGACCATCTTAGTCCTCAGGAATAGTAACGTATCTACGTTCGAGCACAGATAGGATTACAGTCGTGTTTGTGGTTGTACGTGGATGTCTATAGGCTGTAACTACTTAATATAAGGTGGTTTGCAAGCTCGTTTGCTACTTATCTCACATAAAAAAATTCACGGATACCCATTGCCGATATTTCGAACCATGTGCGTGGCTGGTGGTAACGTCTAAACTTTTATGTTTGTAGTTGCATGGATAAGGTAAACACAAACTTTTAGCCGTTACTATGAGCCATGCAACTCTTTTGAAATATCGGCAATTAAAAAGCATTAATCGTGACTACCCGTTATATAGCAAACTGTATAAATTCACGGATGATATTTGATAAATAAGTTTTTTTTTATGAAAAAGTAAGAAACGGGCATTCAGACCACCTAATGTTAAGTGGTCACTGCAGCTTATGGACAACCACGTCCAATCTCAAATAGAACAGCATTTCTATTTAAGGACGGACCCGAATACGTTCCTACTCTTGAAGATTAAGGTGGTCGCCTCCAATAATGTTTATCCGGCAACCACACCTCCCCAACCGAAACACAATACATGAAGAACATGTTGCTTT
>DWON01002980.1:0-19119 GCA_018251015.1 Phocides pigmalion okeechobee
AGAAGTTCTATTTAAGGATGGACGCGGATGCGTTCCTACTCTTGAGGACTAAGACGGTCGCCTCCAATAATGTGTATAATTATAAATGTGGGTTAACCTTAAATGAGTGATATTGTTATATCCTCGTAGTTATGATTCTAAATTACGTTACGTGGAGCTATAAATCAAGACATATTTGGATTTAATTCATTTCAATCCAAAATTTCTATCGTAAACTGGGTCGGTTCAAGTCAATCAATCCAAAACGAATCCCTTTAACACAGAAAACTGCCTACGGATCATAGTTAATTAATTTCACCTTTCTGCATGAACAACAATTAAAGACGATTGCAAATTTAGTAACAGATTTGCCAAAGAGCTTGATGATATTTTGGGAGTCAGCATTGGAACTGTTGTAATTAAAATTCGTTACAATTCCAATGTTATTAAGGTCTTAATTCCATTGAACGTGAAAAGAAAGGTTGAGCCTCGCTATCCGCTTACGTTTTTGTTTGGCGATATTCCAAACCAACAAAGCATTGGACCACTATACCATTCTGTATACACTGACGCCATAGAAGCCTCTGTTCAGGTAAATAAGTATATTTATATTTGACTAGTAGTATTCTGAGGCATTTCCCGCTAAATGTTATACAGAAAATGTCCGGTTGATTTTCGGATCTTTTTATATATAATCCTAAAAAGAGGTAGATCTTTTTTTATTTTATGTGAGAAGATTAGCAAACGAGCATGCAAACCACCTGATGTTAAGTAGTCGCAGCCCATAGACACTCACGTACAACCACTAACAATACCAAAATCCTATCTGAGGTCGAACGTACGAGTACATAGATACGTTGCTACTCCTGAGGACTAAGATGCTCGCCTCGCTCAAAGTGTAGCCAGTAACCGCATATCTCTAACCGAAACATAAGTAATGTTTTACGGTGGATTATGAGGGCGGTGGTGGTACCTCCCCGGTCGAACTATAGTTCTCCCACCTTCAAATCACATAGTTATCAATTGTTCTTTAACGCGAAAACTAGTTACGTGATTTACATCTAATTTTGTAAATATAGTGATTGTACATCTGGCTTCGTCTGAGGTGCCGACACCGCAACTGGCTTCAACATGGGCTCAACATAAAACGAGTTGACCGGGGAGGTACCACCGCTACAGCCATTTATAGCGTGAAGCTTACTTTCGTTTCGGTTCGTTTACAGTGAAGTAATTGGCTCACTTATAGCCGAGGCGACCTTAGTCCTTAGGAATAGCAACACATTAGTAGAACTTATTATATTATTAGAAGTCTATGGACTTAAAACTAACGAACTACCTTATGTAGTTCGCATGCTCTTTTACTACTCTAAATCACGTAAAAAAACGTGCCACTTGTATATGATAGTAGGCATTTTAAAACGGCAAACAGTTAATCCTAAGCTTACTCGTGCAAAATCTCATACGTTTGCGTTATTGCTAAACGGTGTAAATGACCACAGTTGCGGAAAATACAAGATAATACCATTAACAAATATGCGGTAGTCGTAATTTTGACAGCGGATTTTTGTATGCTCGTTATTTAGAATTTAAGATTAATTTATTTACGTAACGAATTAATCTTTTGTCTGGGGGAAAAACCTTTCAAAGGTACCCAGTGCGGTGGGAGAGTTTGCGGGTGGGATTTCCACTCACTAAAAATCCCTCGGTGGCCCTCCTCTGTGCTTGAAGAGGATTTATGACGTAACGAATTAATCTAAATAATGTTATATTTATTGTAAACATTATCTTTATCTGTATGTATGTATGCATGTATGTATGCATGTATGTATGCATTTATGTAAATATTATGTTTATAATATTTTAAAACTATTTATAACTAAAGCCGAAGTTAAATCTAATCTAAAGGGAGTTTAGTGTCCTTGCGGCATGGTGCCAAGAACGCTAGCCCTATTCTCGTGAAAAGCTATCGCTATTCCCTACATAAAATATGAACCACCCTCTTCTATTTAAGATGTTTTTTTCCTTAATGTATTAACCTAAATATAACATGAAATACCTTAAAAGTAGTTATAATAAAAGCCTCACCTAAACAATCTAAAAAGTACACATGCTCATGGGGCATGATTTCCAGAACGCAGGCCGCATTCCCGTGATGACTAGCAATTCTCTGCGCGATATATGTACCACCCGTCTTGTCACGGACGAAAAAAATATTTATTTTTCATTATGTTAATAAATCAGCGCGGTTGAGGGTTCGACATGTGGCTGCTCCGGGCAAAATATTATATTATTTATACCTGATATCATGCTATGGAAGGCAAGATAAACAGTCCGTCCTGATCGGCGTCGATTGATGGCAGTCGTAAATCCTGTCGGAAACCTTATGGGTTATTTTAAAAACTTTATCGTATGGGTTCGTTATTATATGATGTTTTCTTTCATTTCAATCTGTTTATTTAATCTTTTCACAACTATATTTGAATTATATACATATATAAATAGATATATATATATATACGACCAATGCGTATTTAGCCCCAAAACGTAGCATCGGACGTATCAATTAGTTGATGCTGAGACGGTTAATCGTAGTAATTAATCATCGTGTATCCATTAAAATAAATACCATTATATATGGTGGTAGTGGATTGTTGTAAAGAAGTTTTAACAATAAATAATTTAATAGCAAGCATTTCCAAGTAACTCCTGATACTATTGACGATAGGTATTTTATTTTTATATTCCGTTATTTAGTCCTACGGAACAGGTTATGTCTATTTTGTGATTAAGTGATCGTGTGTGAGTTATTTTATTATATTTATAAGTAAAATAGTACATATAATAAAGGAGAAATATGCCTTTTAGTTAAAGTCACGATTTAAAAACAAGAGAAGCATTGTCCCCATAATACCAGAAGAGAATTTAACTCCAATCATAATTTTGATCTGAAATTTAAATTTATTTGATATGACGCTAAATAACTTAAAGTTATTCAAAATGGGAACATTTTATATAAGGCCGCTCTCTCATTTAAACGAAGCACGTAAAATGTTAACATGTAAGGTGCAAGGTGACGTCACGAGCGCACTCAAGTCGGAAAGGAAATTGGAGAATATAGCGGTTGGGAATATAACTGAAATGAAGAATTTTGTGGTCCAACATATCACTGGCATGAAGAATATTGTGGTTAAACATAGCATTGGAATGAAAATTGTGGTTGAACATATCACTGAAATTGAGCTTGCGGTGTCGGCGCCTCAGACGAAACTCTTTGAAGTCTGGCTTATTATTTGATAAGTCTTGTTGCTTTGGGAGTAAATAGGGTTGCTATTTTATCTTGTCTCGATGTAAAATTTGAAGATTTGTTATTCGGAAAGCGATGAGAAATTTGTTAAAGTTTCCTTTCCAACATAGTTCTAAGGGTAACGATGTATGACTAACAATTACGTTTTTCTCAAAGAATTTGAAACTCGTACCACATAAAATCCAACTTGCGAACCTAAGTTTATAAGTCAAGGGGCCAACAACGGGGTTTATGTAAGTTGCTAATTACTTGATCAACATTCCGCTTCAAAGACATAGCATCCCTTTGTTCCGGTCCTAGCCACTTGGCGTAGTTAGTTGCATAATAATAATTATGTTGGACGTTACGTTATTTAGTGAACTCTATGTGACAATGTAGTGAATTCAAATGATTTACTTACAAAAATATGTAACGCATTGCTGCTATTATTTTTTTTACTATTCAAGCCATTCAAAGAACGCATTAAGACCATAATCACACATTCATATATATATATTATATATATATATATATATTACAAGAATAGCAAACGAACAAGGTGAATGTTGAGTGGTTGCTGCAGCCCATGGACATCCACGTATAAAATCAACAGGGTTAAAGTCCTACGTAAATATGTTGGTACCCCTGAGGATTGAAATGGTTGCCTCGCTTTTAAGTGTAATCTCCTAATTGCTAAATAATAGTTACTATACGGCGAATTTTGAACAGCCTCCTCCATGAGATAAAATACCATATGGGTTAACAGCAGACGGCCTGCAAGCTCACTTGCTTTTTATTTAGCATTACAAAAAATTAAACGTTGTCAATAACGTCACTATGGGACAGGACAGACAAATTAATTAACAGCGTCGTCCACAGGATTAGATCCCGTACGGGCCATCCGTGGTATACCTGTGCCCGACGCTGCCATAAATCCGGGCTCTGCTGTCGTCGAACGTGAAGTGAGTTATAGGCCAGGAAATTAATTCTGTCGACGCGAGTAGGGTTACGGGAAGCGTGTAGAGTGGCTACAGTTTCCGGGCCTCGAGTGTGGTTCAATAAAGTTGTTTATTTTATAATTTTAGGACGATAATCCAACTACGAAGAAATTGATTCTGAAGAAATAGTATGAAAACATTGTATTTCCTTGTTTTCCACCTTTAGGGATTCTATTCTTACGTAAAATCAGTTGAATATTTTCATATTTTTGTAATCATTTTTGTTTCTAATTAACTGAGATAGACGTTTTTAATTTTGCCTGTTTCTGTTTGACGTTTGAGGAAAAATTAATTCTTCATTGTCATTGTTCGTACATTTTTCAACTTTTTGACTCCCCTTTCTCCCATAATAAAGTTATAACTAGTACTAATGTAATATTCCAGGTGATAGAATTAAAGTTCGACCGGGGTGGTCTCATCGATACGTTCATAATCCGCTGTGAAGTAACTCTAATATTTCGGTTGGAAGGGTTCGGTTGTTGGATACAATTACAAACGAGACAATCATCGCAGTCCTCAGAAGTAGCAACGCATCAACGTACGATTTCACATAGGACTCTTGTCCTGTGAAAAATTGTATGTGAATGTCCATGGGTTGCAACGCTTACATAATATCAAGTGGCCTGCATGCTCATTTGTTATTCTTCACACATAAAAAATACACAATATAGGTTGTAATTATAATCCAGTAATTTAAAGGTGGTAGAGCCGTTAGAGCTCGCCCGAGGCGGCACCACCGCCACCCTCGTAATCTCGTAAAGCGGCATGTTCTTCATGTATTTATTGTGTTTCGGTTGGCGAGGTGTGGTTGCCGGATACACATTATTGGAGACGACCATCTTAATCCTGAAGAGTAGGAACTCATCCGCGGCCATCCTTGCATAGAACTTCTGTTCTATTTGAGATTGGACGTGGTTATCCATGGGCTGCAGTGACCATTTAACATCAGATGGCCTGTATGCCCGTTTCTTACTCTTTCACAATAAAAAAAATCAATAATATTTAGATAATAAATGAGTAACTTACAACAACGTTTTAGTACTTACTCCTTATCTAGTATACATTATAAAAAGTACAAAAAATCTAATACATCACAATAGTCTGTTGGTATATCTGAACAAAAACGTATTTATACAATTTTATCAACTTAAACTGCGAGTATCTTTTCAAAAACACTCGCCAACGAGTGCAATATTTCTTTAACTGTCGGCGCCAACAGATGTAATATCTTGCACTAAGTCGTAAGTTCTAAAGAGCAGTCTTTGTGAGTTTGCAGTGTCCCCCAGTGTCTCTCAGTCGCGGCATCTGTCAGTGTCTGACAAACATTCTTGGTACTGTCTCTGTGTCTTCAACGCAAAACGTGTGTAAGGACTTGGGAAACCGCGCATGTAGTGTCTCGAGAGTTGTTGTGTGGTCATTAGGATGAGGATCTCAGGATGTTAGCTGTACATCCTTGAGTATTCGGGCGGTGCTTTAGCGTTTATTGCCACCGATATATTCTTTGCTTACTCTGTTTTGTTTCACTAAATGGGAACGTTGGAAAAATGTAGTCTTTTAGTGTTTAGTGGAATGCGTGTTTTTTGTTGAGTAAGGTTAAAATATGTACTTAGAAAACATGTTATTTTTAGGTTATTCTTTTAAACCACTATTATGGTTACTATTTTGATACCATTTAGAGGTATATTTTAGATTTGTAATTATAGAATATAACTTTAGGTTTACCTCAATAAGTGATTGGCAAAACGATAATCCTTTCTACTATCATTTACTTCAAGTTTCTCATATTGTTTATTTAGAAATACAGAAATAGGATCGTAATTACATATTTATAATGTCATATACTAGTATAAACTTTAAATTATTTTTTAAACAGTTTTCTAGTTTTAAGGCGATTAGATCATAGATCCTTAGCTACCTTAGCTATCTCAAATCAAACATGATTTGAGATAGCTAAGGTGTTAAATTTTATACGTAACCTACAATAAAAGTACACAATTAAGTAAAATATTTTTTTCTAAGTTAAAAAATGCTCTACTGTAAAATTGTATTTTTAAGATAACGCGTTATTGAAGCAAGGAAGCGAATTATTGATGATTAATTTATGATCATAATTCATTTGAATAATCATATCATATTGTATTGAGGTTGTATATGTAAGTCCAAGGTCCAAGTCCAAGGCTTGCAGCGACTTACAACCTAACATGTCATAAATCGTCGTTTGCTATTAAAAAAACAAATTAAAACATTTTCCTTAATCCAGTTTCTCTTTTAAGATAACAATCGGATTTCGGTTTAAATTAACAAAACCATATATTGCGTCCTAGAAACAAATTGGTTCATAAATCGTGATTTTTCTTTTTATCGCAGTAATAAAGATGTGTCCAGATTGTTGTTTGAGTACCGTAAAGCTACTTTGTCCTGGATTTGGTAGTAAAATCGTGACAAGCGTTGCATGTGGTTTTACAATGTATTTAATATGACAATGTATGTATTATTGATATCATGTATTGGAGGAAATTGGACAAGTGTAAGTGGGACGCTCTGCGGATCGTGCGTGAATTGCTTTTTTTTATTGCGAAAGAGTAAGATACGGACATGCAGGTCACTTCATGTTAAGTGTTCACTGGACAACCACGTCCAATCTCAAATAGAACAGGAGTTCTATTTAAGGATGGACGCGAATGCGTTCCTACTCTTGCAGACTAAGATGGTCGCCTCCAATTATGGCAATCATACCTCCCCAACAGACACACAATACATAAAGAACATATTGCTTTACGGCGGGTTATGAGGGTGGCGGTGATACAGCCCCGGGTTAGTTCTAACGGTTCTACCACCTTTTAAATGTATGTAATTAAGTATTTTGTATTGAGGGCAGTTTATTACAAAGACTTATATCCTGGAATTGTAATGCATTCTATTCTATTAATTTTTTGCGTGAAAAGCTTAGCAATCGAGCGTGCAGGACACCTATTATTTTTTGTGGACTTACTTTAATAAAACCACAATTATTTTTAACGGTTGATTACGAGCATCGTCGACCTTCGCGTGAAACTTAGTTCGACCATGGAAGTACCAACCTTCTTAGACGAACTAAGGTTCTGTCACCTATAAAATGTGTGACAGGGTCTACTTAATATTAGATGATCTGCATCCTTGTTTGATACTTGACGATCTGCATGGCGTAGCGATGACTATATTGGCCCGTAACACAAAGCGTCCCGGGTTCGATTCTAGGCGAAGCAGAGATCTATATGATAAAATTAAGTTCTTATTGTGGGTTCTGTGTTACATATTTACATATACGTATCCAGTAGTAAAGTAATAACAAAATCAAGTACATATGTACTTGATTTTGTGTTTTTTCCATGCCACTCACAATACAAGGAATCTTATTGTCGAGTTATGAGTATAGAAAAGGTTATATTTATTTTATCTCTTATTTTATTTTATTATACAAATACGTTGGTGCTATATGACATTACGCGTTGATGTGACGAAAAATATTATGCTTCGTAATCCGATTGGCAAGTTTCACGAAAAGCAATAAAATAAGTTACATTGAAGGTTATCCGGGAACCTAAGCAAGCGGTACAGTAGACGGTGAATGTGGAAATATCAATCGCTCCAAATTCTGCCCACGAGGGGAGCTCTGAATGCCAAACTCACAACTTACCTAATGATGCATTACTTTGATTCAATAGATCGAGCTTCCCTATAGATAACTGTAAACGAACATTCCCATACTTGTATCGTTTTAATCGAATTTAGACTCTAAACGGTTCACTATTCAGTCGAGTTTTGAATGTGATTAATAAGGCTGTTAGGGCATTTTGTCTGTGGTCTGTTGTCAAAAGCAGGTTGAACAGCGTTGGGGAACTATTTATTGTCATCGTAATGTCAAATTCAATTCCCGAAGTAACGTTTTGTCGCCTGTGTGTCTACGCTTTATATTAATAGCAGGTTTCAAACGTTGATTTGTCGAATACGGCACATAAATTCATTGATTTATCAATGTACATACGACAAAATGTACTGTTAGACGATACAAAAAAAATTTGAACTAAATTAGAGACATACAACGATTTCGAACCAGTTACATGGATCGTGATTATGGCTAAAATCGTTCCATCCATGCATAGTTTGAAAATCCAACGCAAGTGATAACTTGTACGGGAAAGATTTGGGTACAAGCGTCATAGTTTTCAGAAGTAGGAACATCTACACACTGCAACCTTAGATAGCACTTCAATCTTGTTTGTGGTTACGGGTCGACTGTCGCTGTATCGATCACTTAACGTTTGCTTCCAAGTAGCAAAATCTAATAAAAAATAAGTGATGCTACTCTTCTGATTAATAAAATCCAACAAAAAAGCGAATAATTGTCAACAAATCTTTTGAGATTAAATTGTAAAATATATGGCTGGAAATTCTTTATGGCACAATATGTTAATTAAAAAAAGTTGAGTTCGTAATTAACTGTGCACTTTTGACATACTTATTATCAAAGACTTTGATATTTCTTTTTTATCTGTGTTTGTTCTTTATGCTTGGTTAATATTAAAAAGGATGCCACAAAGCTTTGTACTACACGCTTTTGTAGAATTTCGTTTCATTTCAATATGTGGGTTGCTATCATATGGACAATCGAGACTCATATCTTAGTGAGAGTTACTTCAAGTAGGGGGTTCCAGGTTCAATTCCGAGGCATGTACGGTAGGTTTGATTGTAATTATGAGATTTCGGAATCATGTAAGGGACTTTCGTATGCTCCTTAGATGTATTTCTTTCTAATTTTGTTTCATCATGACCTAATCATGGACTAAAACTAATTCATCTGTCGCATCTAAGTCCCATCTTTTTTATGTGAAGGAATAGCAAACGAGCATGCAAATCACCTGATGTTAACTAGTCGCAGCTCATAGGTCACCACGTACAACCACAAACACGACTGAAATCCTTCTGAGCTCGAACGTAAATATGTTGCTACTTCTGAGGACTAAGATGGCTTCAAAGTGTAGCCGGCAACCGCACCTCTCCAACCGAAACACAAATACTTTACGGTGGATTAGAAGGGCGGTGGTGATACTTCCCCAGTGAACTATAGTTCCTGACCTGTACCTTGAAACTACCGGCTACACTTTGAAGCAAGGCGACCATCTTAGTCCTTAGGGGTAGGACGTATCAAAGTATCTACATTCGAGCTTATATAAACTCATCTATGTATTTTTGTGTCGCATTATATAAGCATAGAATCACGTTTAACTACACTTAGTAACACCAACATCTATTAGAAACAGCATGTACTGTGAACCGGGAAGATAACGCATTACCCGCCCCGTAATATCCGTAAATCACAGCCAACGTGAATACAAGCATTACGTATGTAACCTAAACGCTGGTTCCGTACAAAGCATTTAGTAACTTAAACTGAAAGTGGACTCTATCCCATAGGTCTAAAGTTCAAATTCTATTGCGTTATTTAGAATGTTCAGGACATACCTTTGCCATGAGCGGTCTGGACCAGCCTGCATCGTAGAAGCACTAAAGTTTGTACTTTACGACACACTTTTACATAGTAGTTAGCTAAATATTTGTATTATAAAAGAATTTTGATAATCATGTTGAAACTTAAACTAAACGGAAGTTAGACATTGAGCTCATAGTGGAAGAAACAATGTTTATAATAAACATAAAAACATATTTATAAATATCCAGAATAATATAACTTATTGTTAATACTACCTTGCAACAGTCTGCAATCGCCATGTGTAATAGTATAGTTTTTACCCGAGGCTTTGCTCGCGTTGAAGCCCTTAAATAAATGTCAGAGATCATAAACAACATGAAATATACAAAAATTCAAAACAGCTGAAGCTATAGTCAATAAGATATTAATTTGAAGGCTCTAAAGTTGCTACATTTTCATTTTTTTCACAAAAAATCATGTCCGCCAAAATATAAAAAAATAACATGTTATTTAATAAAATGTTCTATGTCCTTTTTAATACCTCTAAGAACATGTAAACAAAGTTTCATAATAATCGGTTGAGTAGTTTTGGCGTGAAAGCGTAACAAGTAAACTTACATTCACATTTATAATATTAGTAGGGAAATAGGGATATATCTTAATGCATGTCCTATGAAGATAGGAGAAAGTGAAGAGAGTAAAGTATGTACCGTTATATATACTAAGACTAACACGTGTTTCGCCTCAAAACGGAGCATCGAGGGTAAGTTGAGTGCGACGGTTAATTACTGAGTGGTATACATAATGGCAGGTTAATAGCATGGATTTTTGCAAGGTAACGTCTGATAGTATAAACTATTTAGATTCCTAAATAATTTGCCTACCATCTTCGTGTTGGTTTGCTCGAAGATACATTGGAATCCTGTGCAAATCAAACTGATAAACTTCCCGCTACAAATGCGGGTAACCAAATAAACTGGGTCCAGGGGGAGGTAGATCTTTATTTGAAGGATATATCGCTGTTGTCCTCATAATCTGTCGTGAAGCAAGTCTTGTTAGGTTGGAGAAGTGCGTTTGCCGGCTACACTTAGAAGCGAGGCGACTATTTTACTTCCCATGAGTAGGAACATATCTACTTATCGTACCTGTATTCTTAGTTCTCAACAGAAACAATGCTACACTCGACCTTGGATGTGACGTCTTGTTTAAGGTTGTTTGAAGTTGTTCATGGGCTGCAGAGATTATTTGTCATCAAATGGCCTGCATATTCGATTGACTAATCTTTTCACACAAAAAGAAGTCAATTCAGCTCAACAGGCCCAAGCAGGACTGAAGTGCTATCTGAAGCCGGGCGTAGAATGCGTAGAAGTGTTGCTACTCCTGATGACAAGTCGTTACATTATGATGATGTAAACGGTAATCTGAACAGCCGACAACCATATTTTTGTAATGAAACGCTTGTGTTATGGTTTAAACATATAGTTGCAAATCAATACAATTCTTATTGCTTCACGATAGAAACGAGGTAACACTCCACCCTCATAATCCGTCGTAAAGCATTACTTGTATTTCGGTAGGAACGGTGCGGTTGCCGGCTACACTTTGAAGTGAGGCGACCATCTTATTCTTCAAGAGTAGCAACGCATCTACGTTCGAGCTCAGATAGGATTTAGTCGTGTTTGTACGTGAATGTCTATGGGCTGCGAGTACTTAACACCAGGTGGTTTGCAGGCTCGTATGCTCCTCTACACTAGAAATATGAGTATGGCACTGACGCGTCCCGTTTAAAACGTTCTGATTTTAGAGCCTTGCTATGTATTATTAAATAGAAAATTGACGGTGATTTAGTAATTAATATTTAATGATATATGGCACGAATACCGTTATACGAGGAATAATATAATTAACGTTATATCGAAACGTTGGCAATACCATATTATTAAGTTATCTACTCCTACATTAACTCATAGTACTCGTGTGTTCCGATTGAATAAAATAACTGTACATGCGATTTATTTATACTTCTGTATTATGTTGGTTCCAGAGGTAGAGGAATAAGTCATAACACTTACCATCAAATTGACAACATAACTAAAAAATAAACTATGAACCATCGCAGAATGCCTGGCAGATTTGAAACATAGAAATTATCAAACTTATGAAAGGGTGGTATGTATAAAAGAAATAAATAACGGCATCCTCTAAAAATATATATTTAATCTATCTATTTACCTATAATATATAAATGTTATAAAATGAAGTCCCCCGTCGCATCTGTCTGTCTGTCTATTCGCGATAAACTCAAAAAGTACTGAACGGATTTTTCCACAATTTTTAACAACAGGTAGGGTGATTCCTGAGGAAAGTTTTAATGTCTATATACAAAGTCCTCCGTTGTGTCTGTTGCAATTGTTCGTTTTTGCAACTAGGTTAATGACTGGATGCATTTATGAAAAATAATGTAAGCAAATATAAACTGTATTACCCGAGCGAAGCTGGGCCAGTCGCTAGTATTTAATAAAATAAAATAAAAATACCCGAAAATTAAACCGGCTCAATTCTTTAAATCAGTCACTTCTGTAATACACATGTGTAAATGGTATGGCGAAGCGTGGAATGGCGACGCGTCGCTAAGCTAACAGCCTATCTGAAACACCGTATTAGATATTTACCACCAATGTAGCAAAATAAAACGATAACCAATTATGTTACTCCCATCTATTCCACATAAAATATACGATACCCTTTTCCATGTTCTAACAAGGCTCTTAAGATCTAAAGCCATTGGTCCAACACCGTGATCCTTGTACACAATAACCCATCGATGGATGGAGGTTGAAAGCAAACAACAAAGGGTTCTGTCTCACAATTTGTCCCTTGATTGGGCGCCTGGCACCAGCGCACCTGTCACTTGCGACTAAGTGCACAGTCCAAACATAGGGCGGGAGATGGCACGAGTCATAAACGATAGCGAGAATATATGAAACAAGCAAACTAACGTAGGATCGCTTGTAGTTCGACTTCAGAGGCACTATTTTCACACATCTCTTCCATTTAATGCTATATTTGAAAAAGGTTTCCTGGTTCAAAGGGTACGATACAGCTAATACACTTCACAATACACGAGGCATTCCAACTGGCTCTCGATAGGATTTTATATTTGATGAAAATAGCAAAGGATCGTACTTACTTCGTCAGTTTATTAAGTCACCAGCGTAACATAGTCCGCCGCATAAGTGCGCCGAATATATAGACACTGGCATTTAACCGATCACGTCACCTGCGTGACGTCGTCCGCCGCATGAGTGCTCTAAGTATATAGGCACTAGCACTCGACCGACACGTCACCCATGTGACGTCACATAACTAGTCACAGCTAGGTCCAGCCTCTAACAATAAGTTATAAAAATACAAGCGAGCCGGTTCAACTTCGCTCAGGTGGTAGAGTTTATGTTTACTTAAATTGATTTTCTTTCATACATGCATGGAGTCATTACCTAGTTACAAAAACTAACAATTACAAACATCTGTTTCGAACGACGACTGAATTACTATATTTTTTACTGTCCAGTACTGTTTCAGTTTATCGCGAATAGACAGACAGACGCGACGGGGGACTTTTTTATAATATTCAGAGATTAAATAATTTTTTGCTCTTAATATTTATTCAATTGCATGTATTGTACAAAATTACTATGTACACCTTACCTTTGTCCTCTAAACTTGTTACCATTGTCTGGAAGAGATCGCTACTGTAGCGATAAGACCTCCTGTTGGTCACAACTGCCATATTTATTTTGTTTTTGTTGTATTTTCTGTTCTTGTGTATTCTTTGTGGTGTACAATAAAGCCTATTTGAATTTGAATTTGAATTTAATCGCTTAATTTGTATCCGCTTTCCCTTATTCCGTGTATCGTATCACAACTAGCTAGGTGTAGGCTATTGTCGATAGCGTCACTTGAATTCTTGATGTCAGGGCTAGGGATTGTATTTTGAGCTTTTTCCTTCTACTTAAGTGTCGCGGGGCTAATCGAGAGCTCTAGGGCGACATTTTAATTTTTACTTCACGCAGTGTTAATGGATGGATGAATGGATGCATTTATATTTTAGGGGGTTGTAAAGTTGAGTGACGCTGCAATTTATTTTGTTGTAATGCGTCTTTTTTATATGATGGTTTTATAAAATTCTAGCTTAATTTAGTTTAGACATGGTAAATAATTTTATAATCGTTCTACTTTTGTTTCAGTACGTGTAAATGCAGTAAATTGTATTAAACACACACCGCTTTGGTAGATTTTTTGAAATTAGTTTTGATATTCATTAATGAAATAATTTTAAATATAATTAGTCCCACGACTCGACGCCGCTATCGACAAAATGACTGTCTTGTATCTCGCGCAAAGAAGTGCAATCCTTATTCAAATCGGAAATGCGTTCAGGTACCTTGGCATGGACTTTCTGTATATTGTTAATGTCAGTTTTTATTACAATAAATTTCAAAGAATTCAATATCATATTTATCAAATTCATTGTGTAAAGAAATTGGAAAAATTTATATGATTTTTTCAAATAGCGTAAAAAAATACTAAAAAATGTTTGCAATACGCCAGCATTGCAGGGTTACAAATGCTTCAATGTTCAAAATATAAGTATACAATAGAATAGATATCTATACAATACTACATGTTTTATGAGAGAAGAGTAGCAAACGAGCATACTAACCCATAGACATCCACGTACAACCACAAATAAAATTCTATCTAAGCTCGAACGTAGATGCGTTCCTACTCCTGAGGACTAAGATTGTCGCCACGCTTCTAAGTGTAGTCGGCAACAGCACCTCCAACCGAAACACAAATAATTACGGTGGATTATGAGGTCGAACTATAGTTCTCCTGGAAAACATTCCAAGTCACAGGTGCCTGCTGTTTCTTGTAAAGGATATGTCGTTATTACTTTCCTCGGAATATTTTGCAACAATTCGCGACAATACACTCACAATAAACCTGCGAATTGTCGCTACGTTCTTTCAGGTTAGCGAGGTTCCGCCCCCGATTTCTTATGCAGGTAATTCGTGCCTATTCGCGCTGAGATTGCGATTATATATCAGGGGTATTAGGGCGCACTCTGAGGTCCAATCATACTGGCTTCGTCATAGATAAAGGATATACAAAGGAGACATTATGTTTTCAACATGTTAAGAGACGTTGTTTAAAACAACGTCTTTTAACATGTTTAAAATAACGTCTCTTAACATGTTGAATACAGAAAGATTGTTGATCTTGCGTTTTTTGTTGTCGATATACTTGGTAAAGGTTATTTTATTATATGGGTCTTACTTGCAAACGGTTCTTGGTTCGATTGCGAATGCGAATACGATACAAGTGTTCTGAACTTGGATGTCAGTATGTTGGTATTGCATGTGTGATTATGACTATAAAACGTATTCTTCATTTGTTATACACAGGTGAGCAGGTAGCTCGTGAAGCATAGTGCCTCCTCAACGTCAAAAGCAGTCAAAAGCAGAGGACTGTACAACATGACACGCTCTAGGGGAGGCCTATGTTCAGCAGTGGACAGTTATAGGCTGACACACAAGCAACGTCTCCCAAAATCGTGCGTTTTTTATTAATGGCACTTGTGGTGCAGGTTACTATACCGGTTAACATCCAAACGGTTACAGGTTCGATTCCCGATCAGTCACATGGAATGGTGTACGAATACGATATGAAAGTTCTGTGTCCGTGTCTGTATACTCGGGTGGCGTCAGTGACACAGCGAATTGTAATGAGAAATTATGAGTTTTGGAAACGTATTTTTCATTCGTTATACATAGGTAACTCGTGAAACATAGCCCTTATCTTTGCGTGGTTCCCGATTTACAAATTAGACATAGTCAAATGCAATCCAACAACTCGTATCATGCTCGATCACACTGGAAAAGCAAGATAATTATTATACTGGCGTGTTCCACTTGTATCGCCAGTTAGCTATTCGTACATCAAAATACAGAAAGTCTTTTTCAAATAAGTACTTTAGAGGGAATTAATTCTAGCGTACGCCTGCGACAGAGTTATCGTAATACGGTAACGCTTCCGTGTTATGCATTTGCCCTATTTGCACTGTTTATATAAGACAGATTTACTTCTATGTATATCAGAAGAGTAGCTGTTCTGCCTTGTAGGTATAAGCACCTTTGCCTATTTCACCAAACAAGAAATGTTTCATGGCGGTTTTTAAAGACGACGGTTGTTCATTCTCGTCAATTCTCTCGGTAGTTTTAATTGGAGTCCAAAGCTGACAGTTATTTTATACGGAATTTCTTATAGAAGTTCGTGGGAACCAATAGCCCCTGTTTCATATTCTTACTTGCCACTTTCATTACATGAAACGTTTGCATAAATATTAAACACCAAAAGTATGTCGTCACTGTATCTTGCTCTTCTGTATCGTGTGTCAGAAAAACTGGCAATGTAGTACACTCCGCGCTTTTATGGTAATTGTTTGGAACGGTGGCGTACCGCGCTGTACCTTCGCCGTTACGTCACGCCAGCTCGAAACACATTATGTACCTTTTTGCTGAGATTTATATGCTGCCTCCGCTGACTAAGTAATAAAGCTCGATATGACCAACTACTAAATTCTTGAATGTCCAATCTATACTAATATTACAAAGATTATTTTTTTGTTGTCTGTCTTGAGCTACTGGAGCGATATTAATCATTTCGCAAACAGGGAGCTACATTATTACGCAATAAAATAGGCTATAAATTATTTTGTTTCTGTCTCAGTGTGTTTATGCGCGCAAATCTCAGAAACGGCTTAACCGATTTCAGTGCGTTTTTCACTAGCAAGCTTAACTTAACATTTAATGTTTATTTCCTTTCAATCGGTTTATAAATAAAATATTATATAAATTAGAACATTACTGGTATGAGTTCACGAGAATATGTTTCTGTTAGAAAAATGGAAAAACGAAGTTGCAGGTAGTAATAAAAAAATAAGACGACTATTATAAGGTGTATTAGAAGTTTAAGGTAGGAAAACTATAGTTCGACCGGGGAGGTACCACCGCCGCCCTCATAATCCGCCGTAAAACACTTCTTGTGTTTCGGTTGGAGGTGCGGTTGCCGGCTATACTTTGAAGCGAGGCGACTATCTTAGTTCTCAGGAGGAGCGACGTATCAATGTTCGAGCTTAGATAGGATTTTAGTCATATTTGTGATTTTACATGGAAGTCTATGGGCTACGACTACTTACCATCAGGTGGTTTGCATGCTCGTTTGCTACTCTTCTCATATAAAAAAAGAATTATTAAAAATCTTCCGTCTTGGTTGAAACTGGGTGTAAATGTTTTTAAGCTACAAATATTAAAAATGAATGATCAACTATCGATATACTGCTACTACCGCTCATACACATATCACATCATCATTCGTGAGTTACTCATCACGAACCAATAATAGTTTAGGTAATTTACTATTAACACTTTCCCTGCGGCTACAACACTGCCGTGTAATTCTGGGCGCGACGCGCTTGCGGCTCCTACACACCTGTGTTGTACAGACAAATTTGTATGGATTACAAGCGAACAAAAATGCTGTTTTTATATCGGCGCTACAAGACTGGGGGCGAACGTTACGTCTGTGTATTCGTCAATGATACACAGATGCAAAAAATACAAAATTTCAGTAATTTGTTGGCGTATCTTCAGTCTAATCAAACAAGCTCCAGTTTAGGGCAGCCTCCCGCAATACTGACCTGATCATATACATATATCCTAGCCGCAATCAAAGTTTTAAGTAGAAGTGTAAGCAAAAATGAATTTAGTTTCTATTCTAACGTAGCTTAAGAGATTTTCATTTTTTGTGTTTTAATTATTATGTACGTTATAACGCCTAATTATTAGTACACTAAAAATTAAAGCCAATGTGAACGAAGTCGCGGGTAGCAGCTAGTCTTATAAATTTAGGTACTCTAATTCCTTCATATAAAGATATCATTAACTTACTTTATCACATAAAGTAGTCACAATGAACGTTTTTTTAATTACAATTAAAACATAGTTTAAAAAAAAACTAAAAAATCCTAGTAAAAAAGAACAAAAATGAGAAAAAATGCAATGTAAAAAAGCGTGGGGTGCATGGTATCAATAGATCACTGAGAAAGCACCCCATGCTTTTTTAAATCGCATTTTTTATTTATACTTTTGTCTGTTGGATTTTTTACAAAAGAGTCTTTTTTAGATTTTTTAATTATTATTTATATTTCATTTTTTCATATTAATGCATTGTCATCAGTCCTTGATACGTGTGCAAAGTTTAAAATTAATCAGACATCTGGAAATTGGTGAAAATTAAGCTCAAAGCATCCGTTACATATATACATACATACACACATACACACATACACACATGCACACATACATCGCAAGTTAATAAAAGTGTGTTAAAAATTAACTTACAACTCTCGGAGGCAATGCTCTTTAGCTTATAGGGCCAATTGTTGAACCCGGGGTCTTGGGTTCGAGTCCCGCCAGAGGTAGCGCTCTCCAGTCATCAAATGTGGTTCTAATAATTTTTAGAATGATTTTGGTTTTTTTTTCAATTTTGAATTATGACAAATAACACCTGACGCAAAAATATGTTACAGTTTTGATGTGCCCTTCTTATGTTTATATTCTTCTTTTGCTAATGTTTTTATTAATTAATTATGTGAATAAAGTATGATTATAAAAGATATATAGAGAACTAGAGCACATATAGAAATATAGGGGCCACTTCGGGCATCAGAAGCGATACTGCGGAGATTTAACCAAATATAAAGTTAGCGACTTATTCTATTATTTTATGTTTCAAATCTTAAAAAAATACTACAGTTTTAGCTGTCTTGATTTTTTTGTATATTTCATGTTATTTTTGTATGTCACTTGTATGCAATAGTAAAATTATTAAAATTTTGTTCACTTTATTGTTTTAGTTATTACTCGCTGTAATGATATTTATTTGAGGGCTTCAACATGAGCGAAGCCGCGTTTAAAAACTAGTGTATATGTAAAAGTTATAATAAATCTGTTAATTTTTGTGATCATAACACTATAAATGCCTATTTTCGCCAGTTACAATCGTCCCTCTGTGGCCTAATAGGAAAGGCCCGGTTTCTGGTACCGGAGATTGTGGGTTCGAATCCCACCAGAGGGAACAACACTCTCATTGTGATTGCGACTGTGTAGAGAATCGTTTTTTTAATTTTTTGAATTATAAAAATATAATAATTAAATAATTCAATGTATGTCTTCTAATAATACTAACGTACTGTAAGGATGGCGCTCCGTGGGTCCTTTTTTTAAATAAATGAAACTGCACTTCACTTCTCGACTAAGTTTATT
>DWON01002981.1:0-19115 GCA_018251015.1 Phocides pigmalion okeechobee
AACTAGATTAAAATTAAGAGTTAGGCGTACCTAGCATAATAATGAAAAAATCCTTAGATATGAGTGTGGTCTGACAGGTGCTGAAACTATAGTTCCGACGGGGTGATCCCATCGCTGTCTTCGTAATCCACCTTAAAGCAACTCTTGTCACATTTTAGGTCTCAGCAGTAGCAACAGCTGTACGTACGAACTCTGATAGAACTTTATTTCTATTCGAAGTTTCATACGTCTGACCAAGGGCTGTGACTAATTAACTCCATAAAAAAAAATAGAATTATGACTACTTAACATCAGATGACTTGCATACTCGTTTGATAGTCTCCTCTCAAAAAAGGAAAGATTTTCGAAATAGCAGTAGTAGGGGAAATGTTGGCAGTCGTAGAACGCCGAGATTAGAGCAAGCTTCAAGAACACATGGGTCTTGTTGTTTTGCTGTTATTGTGCCAGTGGTATGTAGGTACCTCACCTATCAGTTCCGCATACAATCATTTGATAGCCAGTTTGCAGACGGATCGGATATCGCGTTACAAGCATTTAAGGAAATTTACGCAAGCTTTTTGTTTCCAATTATAAGTAGTTAAATTATTTATATGTTTGTAGTACAATTTGACTGCAACATTTATATATTAGATCGGGCCAGCGTTGCGGGAGGCGGCCTAACCTGGAGCTTATCTCTCTAGATTGGACATGAACCGAAAATTCACTGAAATATTGTATTTTTTAGCATCTGTGTATCATCTAAGAATACACAGACGTAATATCCGCCCTCAAAAGTAAGTTTTTATCATATTTTTAACCTACAATATTTTCAGCGATATAATTAACTTGGTTACATCTGTTACTATAAATAAAATTTACATAACATACCGTAACCAATTTAATGATTATAAGCAAACTTTGCTATACTTTCCAATTAGAACAGTAACGTCAATACGTAAATATTTTATTTAAACTTGACCGCATTACCGTAAAATTATGCTCGCTATTTTCGTCTAATGTATTAAATTGATATGCTAAGTGACTTGTTGGTCAATTTTTACCGGAACTATTTAACAAAATCATTGTGTTCCGCGCTTTTACCCATGTTTAATAAGGTGGGAAAACGATAGTTCCACCGGGGTAGTAACACCGTCACCTTTATAATACGACGTAAGGCATTACTTGTGTTTCGGTTGGAGAGGTGCGGTTGCCGGCTACATTTTGAAGCTAGGCGACCATCTCAGACCTTAGGAATAGCAACGTATCTACGTTCGAGCTTATAAAGAATTTGAGTCGTGTGTGTGGTTGTACGTGGATATCTATGGGCTGCGACTACTTACCATCAGGTGGTTTGTATGGTCGTTTGCTACTCTTTTCACATAAAAAGGTCCTACAGTGCAATGCTCAGTCTAAAACCTTTCTCAACAAATATAATATATTCTCAATGAATATAATATGTTAGGCTTATATAATTCTAAGGCTTTACAAATCTGATTATTACGTACAAACTACAACGCGTATTAACATTTACGTTAATTGAAGAAACAAAGTAGAAAAAAAAAACAGAATCGGTAGATATTGCTTAAATAGTAGTAGGGACTGCGGGGCTCATCAGTATGTATATTAGATCAGGTCAGCGGTGCGGGAGTATTTATAGTTAATGAAACTAAAAAGTGAAAAATAATTCTTAATATAAAAATAAAGTGATTGAAGAATTAGTGTTACTGTTCTAAGAGCTCTAAAAGTTTTTTAAACTATAATTAATTTTTCATTTTTTAGTTTGCTTAATTATAAAGGCATGGTTCCAGCTTCTTTTAACTACTTACTGTTAACTAATTTACTAAGGTATTTATTAAATCGTGGGTAAAGTAGACGACGTTTCGGACGTCGGAGGGAAAATTTTTCATATTAATTATCTTGATGAGGACACTGGGACAAAATTATTATAAACGTGTATTGTCATCGGTTCTTGATAAATGTAGAAAATTTTGAATTAACCTGATCATTGAAAGTAGTTAATAATAATAATAATTTATTATCAGAAAAAATGACTTAAAAATAAAAAGTTCAAAGATTCCATTACATAGCTAGTTACATACGTACAGGTCAAGTTACTATAAAGTTTGAAAAATTATCACATACAACTATAATATTCACCCTTTTAAATGATTTATCCGAAATACCAAATCGATATTTCTTTTCAGGAGCCGTCACGAATCTGTGATGGACTTCTGGCGAGGATACTGTTCTATTAGAAGTTGGTTACAGATGTCGTTGGGCTGTGGAGATCATTTCCGTCAGATGGCTAGACTCATTTCCTACTTCAATCTCATAAAAAATCCTATGCTATAGATGTAGGTACGCGATAATGGAGACCCAAAAAAGTGTTTAATTATTCTAACTTTTTCAAAACTATATACATATAAACACATAACCACAAAATTTCTGTTTACAAGCACCTTCCAATATAATTTAAGTAATAAAGTTTTTTTAATAACTTAGCCCAAAGACAAGTTGGATTTTAAACCTATATCACGATTAACGATTTTTAACTAGAGGAGTTATCAATGCACCGCCGGCTTTGAAAGACCTCTTTGTACTTTTTGAGAAGCCACATATTCAGTCCAAATCTGTTTCTTGAAAGTAGTATGTAATATTATGTTATAAAACATACGAATTAGAATTACAGTGTTAAAATCGTTCGATCGTCAAAGATCACGTCCGCGAGTCACAAGTCGGGACTGTAAGTTTGTCAAGCCCCGATGGAAACATTTACGTAATTAATTTAGGGAAGTATCTAAATTAAGTTTCGACTATCAAAGTTGGAACAGTACCATGGATATAAATCTTAACGTAAATTAGTCCTAATGGTTGTGGTCCCTTTTATCTTTGTTCCTTTGAGAGTTGAGTTTGTAAATCAAAACTAGTTACATTTAATATGTTATGAATGTTAACGGTGATATCGATTAAGGTCAGATTAGTAAATATGATTTTAAAGTACTAGATATATAGTTCGACCGAGGAGATACCTCCGCTGTCTCCATATTCCGCCATGAAGCAATCCTTATGTTTAGGTTGGGGAAATACTTTTGCCTGCTACATTTAAAAGTGAGGCGACTTCCTCATCAACATCATCAGGGGACGTCCCAGCCTCTTTGGGCAGGGGAATACGGGCCTCAAGGTAGATCCTCTTTTCCCGGGCATGAACTTTGGGCTGCACCCCGGCTTAACTATGGTAGCCCTCGCTCACTGTTAAATCACCGGGAAAACTTTCTCAGTCCTCTGGAGTAGCAACGCTTTTACGTACCAGCTCAGATAAGACTTCAGTTGTATTTGGGGTAGACGTGGATGTCCATGGCTTGCTGTCACTACGTATACTTTGCTACTATTCTCAAAAAAAAAAAACGGAAACTTACCAAACTTGATACGCTGGAGGTTCACCGGATAATCATTATGGTGATTCAAGTTGTGACATCTGAAAAAAAAGTATTTGTTACAGAATCGAAAAACTAAAATAATATGATAAAATACTAAATCGGTTCAGTAATTTCGTATGTTACCCGGAACAAGTAGACAACGAAAATAATACGATAAAATAGGAAATCGGTTTAGTCGTTTCGTATATCAACCGGAGATAAGCAAGCAGACAGACCAATAGACAAGAAAATTAAAAAAAACGACTTCTGTTACATGCACCGTGCATACTTTCACATATAGACATTAACGAATATTACCGTATACAACTTCAACTGCATCTATTATTTTAATATTACAAACAAATACTTCAATTGTATATGTATAGATATATACATAAATCATAATTTTATGGAATTCTAGAAAACATAGTTTTTACACATTAGTTTATAAACGGCATGTTCATTTGACCACTATTCTGTATTATAGTCAGTAACACCAACTATTCAGTAGATACTCGCCAAACCATTCTTGGTATTCACAATCAGTAAATAAACCATTTACAGGCCGCTATCAGAATCGACCGCTCCCAACGACATGCTGCGTTGAAAGATACCATTATTTCGTAGATACAGCCACGCCTTCAGTCAAATGAGGTTCGATTCCCGGAAGTTTCTATCCCCGAAAAGGAAGACATCTGAATATTGAATTTATATTTCTGCTTTGTGTCTTTCTTGTGTATGATATAAATATAACATAACGCTTTCTACACTCACAGACCCGAACTAAGATATCCTGCAATTTTTATGTTGGTAAATCTGATATGGTTATCATTACGTGACGCCGGTTGTCTATAAACAGAATAGGATACAGGGTAGCAAACGAGCATGCAAGGATTTAAAGTAGTCGCTGCAGCCCATTGACATCCACATAGATCCTCAAACAGCACTGAAGTCCTATCTGAGCTCGTATGTAGATGCGACGCTACTTCTAAGGACTAAGATAGTCGGCTTAGCTCTAAGTGTAGCCCGCAAATCAACCTTTTCAACAAAAAAACAAGAGTTGCTTCACGGCGAATTATAAGCATTCTACCACTAGTCAAACTACCTACTTCCTATGTTGTGGATATTTATGTATGCTCGTGCCCTTCTGTTTGTGTGTGAAATACACTAATATTACTGGTGTAAAAATAATATTATAGTATTTTAATTTTTTAAAACTGGTATGTACTGTAAAAAACTGTTAAAAATAATATTTAATGTTGTTACAAAACACAATCTTTTATTCTAAACATCCTTTTACAGATTTTTTTATACAAGTATGTATAAAAAAATCTGTAAAAGGATGTTTATAGTAATATACCTTTAGACATTTATTGTATATAATATACTTATCGATATAATTTTATAACCGTGTTTCTCAAACATTTGCTATAAGAATAACCTAAAAACTTTGTAAAACAAAAACAATATAATATAGTTCCTTCTGTTTTTCTAAAGAGCCTCGAAGTTTGTCTTCACCCAGTTGTTTAAATCCATATAACCCAGGACTCTCAATAACCCTGATTTTGTGTATATTACTCCCAACTAAGGTATTTTGCCGTTTCGCTCCACCCTCGATTAGGCATCCGGGCCTCAACCTTGAATATAGAAAGGACTAGAAAAACTGTAGACGAGAATTTGCTGCGGATGCTTTTTGCGAAGCCTACTTACTCAATTTCGAGGACAATATTGATCGTTGAAAAGACATACTTTAGAAACTAAATTATAACTTTGAGTGATGTCGAACTACTCAACAAGTTTTTAATATAAATAATTGCAAGGTAGTAAAACTAAATTGGATGCGTATAGCCGAAGACCAGGCTGAAGGGCGCGCGGGCGGGGACTGACACGGGCTGAAGAGGATGATGATGAGATAGTAGAATAACAGTTCAACCGGGGAGATATAACTACCACTCTCATAATCCGTCGTAAAGTTGTTGTGTTTCAGTTGGAAGTGTACTTGTTGGTTATAATTATAAGCGAGGCGACCGTGTCAGCTCTTAGGAGTATCAGTACATTTATGCACGACGCCAGATGGTTACAAATGTGAAAGGCCGCTGCCGCCCGTGCACATCTGTAACCAACTTCATAAAGAAAAAAAAGAGTCCGGCTTGAAATCGATCAAAGATGACTCCTGAGGACTGATGATCTCCTGAGGACTAAGGTGGTCGCTTCACTTGTAGGTGAGCGACCACAACTTTCTACCGAAACGCGAGTAAGCTTCACGCTAGAAATGGGTATGGCGATGATAACTCCGCGGTCGGACCGTATAAGTTTTACCATCTAGTAATACATCAAACAACTAATCCCCTTGTCCTATCAAAGACATAACCTATGAAATATATAACACTCGTTTTGGATTTCACCGCAATATATGTGGGTGAAAATATATATAGTTCATGTGAGAAAAGTAGCAAACGAGCATGCATGCATATCAGTAGTCGCAGATTATAGACATCTACGTACAAACACAAACACGGCTGAAATCCTATCTGAGCTCGAACGTAGATAATTATGTTGCTACTCCTGAGGACTACGATGGTCGCCTCGCTTCAAAGTGTAACCGGCAACCGCACCTTTCCAACCGAAACAAATAATGCTTTACGGCGGATTACGAGGGCGACGGTGGTACCTCTTCGGATGTACTATAGTTCTTCCACCTTTAAAAATACATATATGGGACGGAGGTAATGCCCTTAGGAATTTCCTTCATTAGATCCGATACTGATTTAATCACCAATCAGTGTACATAAATGAATACATAATTCGTTAGAAAAATAAACAAAAGAATTACGAATATAAAGCCTTGAATAGACCTCGAGAGCGGAGCAGAATAAATATTAGCCAACAAATGCGGTCATTGTGAGTTCAGGCTTAACTTTGTAACTGACTAAACAAACGTTACGGTATAGAATAAAATTGAAATGTACTCTATATAGTGTAGTATATTTTGTTTCATAGTTTTATACATTTTTTGGTATTTAGAAGTCATATACATACATATATTATTTTATTAAGGAACAGATTTTATAGGTATCCTTTTGGAAAATTCCAATTAATTTATTTATTATACACATATTAATTATTTATGTTCTTTCAAACAACCCTTGAATGTTAAAATGATGTAAATAACACAAGCTGTACTAGGTATATGTGTATATGTGCAAATGTATAAAATATGATAATCTCTCTCACACACACACACACACACACACACACATACACACAAACACACACACACACACGCACGCACGCACGCACACACACACACACACACACACACACACACACACACACACACACAATTAAAATTATAATAACAATAATCTTAAAAGTAAAATACTGAATCAAGATCAACATCAATTCATTCATCAATCAATTCATCTCAGAACGAGAAAGGTTTACGCCATATTCCAAGACGCTGGTCAAGTGTAAGTAATGAACTTCATGCACCCTTATCAACTTTATGGATATTTCTCCAACGTTTCCTCACGATGTTTCACTTTACCAATAAATCCGCTGATAATAACACATTATTAAAAACATAGCGGCGTTTGCCATAGATTTTCACCTCAGAGCTCAGACCCGCGTATTCAAAACTGGAATTTACCACTAGTCTATCCTTGCATGCATTTCACTAAACGCATATAAAAATAACTCATACACTTTATTGACGCAATCCTCCCATGAGTGGGCCGAGTCATTCTGACTCAACAAACACACATACGTACACACACACTCGTAACCCATAACACACACAAACCCACGAAACGTATATGTTCAAGCATGATGAGGTAAAAGCCCGAAGGTGATTAACATCACTGATTCATCGCTTGTCTTTGTAAATGGATACTCAATAAGAAAAACGCCTTGCTTAAGTTGTTATCCCACTGGAAGAAGGGATACATATTTAGTGTCATCTGTAGGAATGTTAAGTGTCTGTGAGTCTTCCTCCCCCCCATCTCTCTGTGTTTGTGTGTGTGTGTAGTGTAACACACATAAACTCTAGTGAACTCTCAGGGAAAATCAAGCGATAATCAATTTCTGAAACACATGTTATTAAAAAAAGCCAGGAATTTATATTCCGGACCTCCGTATGAAATGCCTATTTTATCCTTCGGCTATCACTAAATTTCTAGTTAAAAAATGGACATCAAATAAAAGGTTATAATCAGCAAATTATATGAAATGACTTTACCAATTTAGCTACGAATCGTTAAATTTACCAAAAAAAAAAGACAATACATAAAGCCATAGAAAAATCTTTGTTAAGTTTCATACTAAAACATTTCCTTATTTCCATGACGCATCATCTCGGAGTAAATCTCGTAAAAGCTACCTCTCATTCAATTCGCACCGGATTCAATTTTATTTTATTGGCACGTCGACACGCTGACGTCTTCCCGCGTTCGCTCTTTGGGTAATTCTCTCACGTTTAAAATCTGTTCGCATTTCTGCTGTCATTTATATTCTCGAGTTCTTGTCAGAATCAATCTTGTCGGTTTGTCTTTGTTTATCAGATTAAAGTGGAGCGAGATGTAGCCATGAAATGGAACTGGGCAAATGTAGCAGTACTTTTAGGGACATAGAAATGGGTAAAATAGAGCAAGATGTTGCCTTAGGACGGAGCTGCGCACTACTTTTAAGGATATACAAATAAGTAATGTGGAGCAAGTAGTGTAACTATAAGACAGAGCTAGCCAAATGTAGCGTTACTTTTAGGAGCACACAAATGGGTAAAATAGAGCAACACCTAGCTTTAGGACGTAACTAGAAGAATGTCGCGCTAGGGACATAGAAATGGCCAAAATAAATTGACATGTAGCCACAGGATATTATTAGCTCATTGTAGCGCTACTTTTAGGGATGTGGGGAAAGCTAATAGGGAATCCTTACAATTTCGTCATGTCCATCGGTCTGCCAGTCTGCCCACATGTTACTGCCCTTTTACTAGAAATACTACATTACACGATCATTAAATATACTTTACTTAGAAGTGGCATTTCGTATATTATTTGACAGGTGGTAGAACTGTTATGGAGATACCACCGCAGTCCTCAATACGCCGCGTAGCAACTTTTGTGTTTCGGATGAAGAAGTGCATTTGTCGCCTTCACTTGAAAGGTTCAACCATCACCATCTGTCTTCAGGAGTAGCAACGCATCTTCGTACGAGTTCTGATAGAAGTTCAGTTCTTTTTGAGGTTGTATGTTGATGTCAATGGGCTCAAGTGAATACTTAAAAACCGGAGATCTGCATGCTCATTTACTTGTTTTAATATATCATAGAGATAAAAATATCCAGTACTAATGTACATTTCGTGAGTCCGATTTCGGATAATTTTAAATTCTGACAAAACTGACAGCGTAATGTTGTTTTATGGCAGGTGTTAATAAATAATCCTTGTACTTTTAATTTCCTGCGCACGATAAAGGATAATATGCTGTAATGTGAAACTTTGCAATGTCATTTCCTTTCCAGCGACCTTCGCATCGAAGAGGTAAGCGAATCTCCGAGTTTAATATTACCTGCAAGTGGTTTGACCCGTTACTAACGTGTATTGATATTAAACATATGGTGTTCCCTCGTTGTGATGTACAAATAACTAAAGCATTTTTGAGCCCTTTGGTTCTAAATAAAATTAAAAAAAAATGAGACGAGTAGCAAACGCCCCGTATTTTATCTACTTGAGAGTAGCTTTGCGGAAATTATTCTTAAATTATTTCTTTCTTTCTTAAATTATTATTTTTTTTCTTACATACATGCATTACCTAGTTGAAAAAATTAGCAATTTAGGAACATCTAATTAAAGGACGACTGAATTACTTACTGAATTCCACTATTTAATTTCTCGCCCAATTTACAAAAAAAAAAACTTAACTTATTATGCACCAAACCTTTCTCAAGGATCACTTCACCTATTGTTGAAAACTGTGAGAAAATCCGTCCAGTACTTTTTGAGTTTATCATGAACAGACAGACGGATAGTCGCGACGGGGGACTTTGTTTTATAAAATATTAGAGAAGATTATTCAAAGCTTCACTTTACCTATCTAGGTGTATAGGTATTACAATAAACCGCAACAATTCTCAGGTCTAATATAACCCTGCCCTTCCACTGTAAGTGATACTACCGTCGCATGCAACCGGAGTCACCCACCGTCACAACACAGCTGTGACGTCACAACGACAATAGAGATGCAACGAACCATGATACTATACAAAACTTTTTGTATCTTATACATATGTTATAGCTGGTAGAATAATTCTTCCGGGAAGGTACCTCCGACGCACTCCGTAGAATAGGTCTTTCAGGGACCACTGAACCACTCACAACCTGTCTTTTATCTTTGTCTGTTTGTTTCTTGCCTGTGGGATCTCTTCATTTGTCGACTTAAAAGCGGAGGGAATTAATGAGTGGTGGATCTCTTACGAGGCGAAATGTAAGGCAACCATCTTGTTTTTCATAATCTCAATAAACTCATTAAGATAGGAGAACTATAGTTCGACCGGGGAAGTACCACCACCGCCATGAGGGCGGTCCGCAGTAAGCCATTACTTATGTTGCGGTTGAAGAGGTGCGGTTGCAGGCTACACTTCAAAGGGAGGGGACCATCTTAACCGTCAAAAGTAGCAACGTATCTACCTTCGATGTCAGATAAGATATCAGTCGTTGTTTGTGGTTGTACATGGATGTCTATGGGCTGCGACTACTTAGTATCATCAGGTGGTTTGCATGCCCTTTTATTACTCTTCTCACATAAAAAAAATCTGTGTACATGAATATTAATACAGGTATACACGCCCAGTAGCATAGTGGTATTGTACTGTCATTAGGGCGCGGTGTGCATGACAGATTAAGGCCGTGCCGTGACGGATACATGTACTGACGAAGAAGCCATACAGACTCCTAATATACGATTTTAACCTCATATCATCGCGGAATACGTTTTACTATATAACGGGTACTCACGATTATCGCTTTTTAATAGCCGATATTTAAGCAATGGCCACGACCATTGCAATTGGTTTGAAATATCGGCAATTACAAAGCATTAATCGTGAGTACCCGTATTATTGTAAAAAAAACTCGTAATAGGTATTTTTATTATGGATAAATCCATTAACTCACCGCATGAAATGCGAATAGTGTTCACTAAGGTCATTGACAAGCACAATATATGTTTTATATTAATAATGGAAGCAAACAACGATACGTGCATACAGGACACCTCAAAAGTGATTAAAGCAGTTTTTTATACGTAGATATGTTGCTACTCATGAGGACTGATGTGGTTAGCGCGTCAAAAGGTGCTGACATCCTTATCTCTCCAACTGAAGCACTAGACTTGCTTCACCGTGGGAGCCGCAGTCGGATTCATAATCCGCAATTATTTATTCTTCGATTCGATTAGAGAAGTTTGGTTTGTATGCGGTATACACGTATAAGTGAGAACACCATTTTAGTTACAGAGGTAGCGACGAATCTGCACACGGTGTCCAATAAGACTTTAATTTTTTTTCAGGTTAGTAGTTGATGTCAGCCCATGAGTTGTTATTTAACATCAAGTAGTCTAAAGAGCCGATTTTAATCTTTGTAACATAAAAAATGCACTAGGAGTCTATGAAGTTACTTTGTCAACGGAAGCTCAAGTAGAATTAGGCAGTTTCGGATGTTTCGACATCAGCTTTGTTGTTAGCGTAACGCTACCAGATTGCAGTGAATAGGATGTAACGTATTATAAGCGGAATAATAATAGGACGATAACGCATTCAAACAATGTATGGATGGAGTATAATCTTATTACGAAAATGGCTGCATATACCTATAATACCTTTCATGGATAATAATCATCTAATGATCCCTTCCTCCGGGGCCGGGACAAAGGGGGTGTTTCAGACTGTTACTGATTTAAACCAGTTCTTATTCCGTGCTGAGCAGGGCGTCGTATATTTATATGAAAGAGTAAGGTGTCTGACATAGCTGGAGATCATTCCACAGTCGAAACAGCTGAACCTACAATTTTATGAGTACTTTTGTTATATAGCGTAAATGAGCACTGATAAACAAATTTTGAAAAGTTCACCCCTAAGGGGATAAAACACGGGTTGAAATTGTATTAATGCACGGGCAAAAGCTAGTTTTATATATTTTGCTTTGTACCGGGTATTCACGATTAACGATTCTTGATTGCCTATTAAAAATCAATCAAATCTAGTCTCTCTATATAACTTGCCTTTTTTAATTTTCAAGAACAAATCCGACAAGACCTTGTCAACAATCCGACAAGACTTAATCAAATAGCACACCGTGTTCAGTTCATGTTTGAATTGTCGTATCCACACACTGTCACCTAATGGCTAGCCTTGGAGACGAATTTGCATTGCAGATTGTCTCGTTAAAAACGCATTACCATATTCGTTAGCGCATTACTGTAGATTTAGGCACGAAGTTCCTAATTACTTTTTTGTATTGTGGCAATTATTTGGTTTTTGTTACAGATGGCTTCAAGTCATTTAACTTTTTTTAGTGTTTGTCAAGTGTCAACCATGGCTTTACTACCGAGATTCTAAATATTAGAATCATAGTTTAACTGGCGAGGTACTATCCACGCCGTCATAATTTGGCGTGAAGCAACGTGAAGTGTTTCAGTTGCCGGTTACATTTAGAAGTGAGAAGACCTTCTCAGATCTCATGTAGCAACTCTTCTACGTGCAAGCTCAGAGAGGACTTCAGTTCTGTATCATTCTTAGCAAAATCTAGCAGAAGACAAATAATTAAATTTTACCAGGTGAGAGTTAGAATTGAACAAAGAATCTGAAAATTATCATAGGAAACAATTTTTTAACACACGATTGAAAAATAAGTTAGATAATCGTACGAAACAGTCAGTACGAGTGTTTGACTTGCACCTAACCAGTTATTATTTACTCGTCTTAATATAAGTCGTTGATATCGAACGAAAATTTACTACGAAAACTACAACTAAGTAGTGATTTTTTCTTCTTATGGAGAAAACTTTTCATGAAAATCCGGTCTTTTGAGAAGGATTGCGTGTTATGTGAAATTTCCACCTATCAAAAACCCATCGGTGGTCTTATTTGTGCTCGTAGAGAACTTCATAATCTCGAAACGAACAAAGCTGGAGTTCTCTAGCATGACACCCCAATCGGGCACATCGAATGAACTTAACCAGCTCCTCGGGCACCGGTCTATGCCTATGTCGGTATAGGACCAGTCTCACCGACGTCTTTCTCGGTATTCCTAGGTCGGAACGAGTCAAGCTCTCTTAGGTCTCCCGAACCTGGGCGAGGGGTCTCAGATTTTGTCGCCTCTAACGACAGGCAGGAGATACTGTAGGGTCAATAAAGTAACTACTAACGACTGACGATTTTTGCTTCTTGATTACCGATATTTCGCACTAGCTGCAAGGCTCGGTCACGTACAGAGTAAAATACATACATACAAACATACATATATAAATACAGGTACATATAAAAAGGTTCAAAATCCGCGATAATATTATTTTAAAATCATATAGAAATAGATGTTTACGGTCACATAAAATAGTAATTACATGTCTTTACATAAATTTTGTCATTGCCTTTACGACATTTTCTTACAATGTCCGTACCGTCTCCGCGTTTAATACGTTTTGAAATCATACTTTTGAAGCTAATGCAAGTCACGGACATTTTGTAATTGACAAAGAAAAGTGTGTCAGACCTAACCAGGCCAGTACTTTTATTAGATTCTAAGCACTTAATACCATTAGGTATCTAGAATTTGTATCTTCAACTTATTCTACTGATAGGATAGTAGCAAATAAGTCACCTTATGTTAATATTTTCACTGCGAGATACATAACTGCTGTGTAACGCGCATATGGCTTGTACAAATGCGTTGTATTCATACAAATCTGTATGGATAACGGGCGAACACAAGTGCCGTGTTTACGTAGGCGCACAAGACTGCGGACAGGCACATGTGTGTGTATTCATAGATGTTACAAATATGATAAAAACACGACATCTCTGTGAACTGTCGGAGCATTTCCAGTCTAGAGAAAACAGCTCCAGTTTAGTACCGCCTTCCGCAACGCTGACTCGATATAACATGAACGTTGTAGTCAAAGTGTTAAACAGTCGCTGCAGCTCATTATTATATACTCAGAATCTCAAACAGGACTGATTTTTTATCCGAGGTCCTGTATAGGCGCGTTGCTACTCCTACGTACAGCCAAATAATCGCACCTCTCCATTTAAAGATAAGAGTTGCTTTTGGGCTGATAATGAGAATGGCAGTACCCTCCCGGTAGAATGTTTCAAATGCTATAACTAAGATTTTTAAAATAGTAATAGTATTACGAGAACAGATGACGGGAAGTGAAATAGTTCTTCGAAGTAACTGACACAAAGTGATTGTTATACAACGGTACAAAGATTCGTAATCACGATATGAATCATCGGAACTAAAAGGTTTTCCCCAATACTAGGAACCACTCTATGCAAGTACCGAGTGACATAATATTGATTTTATTTAATAAAACCCTATATTATCACATAACATTGATTGATTCAATTAAAAAAGACTCATTTAAAAGTAAACTACCTTTTAAACCACACGATACGATATATAATGTATAAAATATAGATAAGGTTTCTTTGATGGATGGAAATGGCAAACGAATAAAGTCAAATTGTCTACGTGGTTACAACAGCCCATTGCCATCAGTAACCAATCCATTTAGAACAGGAATCCTATTTGAAGTCGTTCACAAATAATCTTTTCAGTCAGACAGGACTTTAGTCCTGATTGACATTTGACTTGGATATTTATGGAGTGTCACGAACACTTAACGTGAGGTGCTCTCCATGATCATTTGTTTTTTTAATTATAAATGTATAGACATTAGGAGTTACAATGCATTTATGCAGTACGTTAGGTAGGATTTCAGTCCAGTTTGACTTTGGACGTGGATGTTTATGGATAGTAAAGATTACTTAACATCAGATTCTGTTTGCTCGTTTTTACTTTTCCAACGTAAAATAAACGATAGATATACGGACAAATAGATACACAACGTAGCCTTAATAATGGGTCACGTTAACTACTTGGGAACAGAATCCTAAAACAAACAGTAGGCACTCGATTCCCGACGAGCTTTATATAAGTGTTTCAACTGTTCAGATTTCGAGAGCCATATAAATACGATAGAGCTTTTTCGTCAACAATTCGTAATCGCTCAAACAATTTTCTCCAATCTGTTTTAGATCGCATCAAGTTATGCTGCGTATTTGTTTGAAAATAGCAAATGAAAATGAGGAAAAATGAATACTCTGTAACGACAGCGATTCTTATATAGGGTGTTCCGATCTAGTTTTCTGGTAAAAGCATTCGTCGACCTTATGTCTTGTGAGGTCTTTGAGGTTCATATCCATGCCCATGGACTGATGATCAAGAGGTCTAGAGAGTGAGAGGAAGACCGATCCAATGAGATAGGGAACGTTTTCCTGGCTTCTCATATTCTACAGCGATGTGGGCTTATAGGAGGGTGGGCAGGAAAACAAGAGTTTAATGGTAGATTGTGAGAGCGGCGGCAATACCTCTCCGCTGAACTGTAGTTTTACCAAACAGAAATAGTTCGGGGTTGATATTTATGGTCTGTAAACATACTTAAAGATCACGAGGTCTGCGTATTCTTATAAGATTGCAAGGTTAGGATAGGTTTACCAATGAGAACCACATGTTGTAAATATGGACAGAGACAAGATATTTATTCAATATCAGAACGGTGCCATGATAATGACAGTACCCGCTGTGCACAAGATATGTCATTTATTGTAAGCGATTATCTACTTTCTTTGTGTATTTATATCAACGATATTGAAAATATATTTTTTAGTATTATTAGTATATAAAATTTGGAAAAAGGTCTCATACTTCGATGCGTTACTTTATGTCATATTAAGAATGAAAATGTATGTATTTCGAAAACAGATTAACTCTATTTAATTTTGACAGGAGTTATAGGGAATGTAATTATTGATCAATCAATGAATGAATGAATCAGTTTTCAATATATGAAATCGTAGTTTCTAAGTATTTTTTATAGTGGTATATTATTTATATGCCTCTTAGATTTATGATTTATGAGGATAAATAAAGATATGTTAAGGTATAAAAAAGCTAAGAAAAATGATATATACATGTTTATGAATGTAAATATGAATACATTTAAATGAATAAGGCTGAGAGCCATCTGATGGGAAATGGTCATCGTGGCAAATAGACATTTGCAATGCCAGAGTTGATAATGCATTGCCGATTTTGAACGAGACCTACGCACGCTTTGCATAGAGCCATAACATCAAAGTCATAGGGTTTAGGGAATACCTTTGGAGGAAGTTACTTCCACACCTTATTTTAAATCTATCACAGTTTTATTTCCACAACTTCTACAGTATACATTTTCTACGTTTTGCATGAACGTCACGAGAGTGTAAATTGATTAATCCAATATTTTAGCGATATCCCTAGTTAATGAAGTGATTAATATCAAATGACGGTCTTCTTTCATTATAGCAGACAATGGTTGACATTTACGAAAGGAAGTGACGGTGTCCGTACGAACAAGGGCGTTGCTTTTGCCTCGAAACCTTCAATGTCTGAAGGTCGAACCCTTTGCTTAACTATTTCTAGGTGTCGATTCTCATTTAATTAATTTGAACGTCTATTAAATTTATATGCAGAGTTGAACATAATTACGTTTAGTTTATTGAAATAAGTTTAACTATTCCTCTAAGGGACATTTCCAACAATATGTTAAGAAAGAAAAAAGGATATTAACGTTACATAAACGGGACGTTAATTACATTGTCTTGAAGTCGGCATTCATTTCTATTAGGACGGTGACTTCATAATCCATCGAACGCCTCTTAGTCTCAAGTATGAGTCAATATTTTGGGAACTTATGATTAGTTTTGGAGCAACAACCGTAGTAATAACCATTTTTCTATGTAAGAATTGAGCTTGCTTCATCTGATATCGTGGTCGCTGCCACCCCCGAACATCTGTGACCATATAAAACAAAAGTAGTATCTAAAGACATATGGTTCGTTCTTCCGAAGGATTAAAATTAAACAACTTGATATGTGGAATCTATCTTACCTCACCTTAAAGGGCGTGACCCTTCAGCTCAAAACTCAGATCTGCTCTGTTATGGAGAATAAAACAAGTCTCATAACGTAAGTTCTCAAATACGTGAAGAGAAAAATGTGAATCAGTTTTTTGGAAACTACGTTTCAGGCCTTAATGTTTTTTCCTTCACAAGGCAGATGTGTGCTACATGATTGTTATAAAGCAAATAGAAATAAGCAAATAGAAATAAGGAACATAGAAATCCTGATCGACTTAGCTATTAACTGTCGCAGAGTCAACTTAACATGATGATACTTCGTTTTGGGGCGATTTACGTATTGGTCTGAATATGTATGGTACGACATGTATATTTTTACTCTCCGTACTTTTTTCTATCTACATAGTGCATGTTTATAAAAACCATTATATGTATATGGTGGTAACGAAATGTTGCGAAGTAGTTTTATAACTTAATTGCATGGATTTCCGTTAAATAACGCCTGATACTATTAATTGTACTGTAATTCAACCTGAGGACTAAGATGGTCGCTTCGCTTAGTAGGCAACCGCACCTTAGTTTTCCTATGTTCAAAGTATCAATTAACTTTAAATAGTTATTTGTTGTCGCGAGAACTGGCGGCTACGTTGTTAGCTAACGTCAGCCTTAAGAAGTGTTGACGGGCCCGGACGAAGATAAATTTACGAGTGACACACTTACCGAGGCAAATCTGTTAAAGTGAGCGGGATGTGTCACACGTAACACAGATATATGCGAACCTATAATTTATTCATCCTCTACAATCACAATGCATACCATGGACCACGAGTATATTGAAACGAAAAAAATTCATGGAATTTTAATACTTTCGCTGCGGCGTACAAGACTACTGTGTATTACTTGGTGTAACGCGCTCGCAGCTGTTACACACCTGTCGTGTACGTACAAAGCTGTACGGATTACGGGCGAACATAATTGTTGTATTTAGGTCGGCGCTACAAGACTGCGACCGGAAACAACGTCTGTGTATTTTTACATACTACACGGATATAAAAATACAATAATTCAGTGAATTCTGCATCTTAAGTCCAAAGAATACAGCTCCAGTTTAGTGGCGCCTTTCGCAACGCTGACTCGGTGTAATATACATATGGGTACCCCAGGTCAATGTTAAAGGAATTCAAGATTTTTTAGAATTATTTTTGTCTGTTCATGTGTCCGCATGTCACGGCCGTTTGTCTTGTAGATAATTAGCATTTTAATTATTTTGTGGTATTTCCTACGTCACACTGGGATAATGAGAGATATTACAAATAACTGATAATGATATCACGAAATATTTAATGATATTATAATGAGAGAATGATAACGACGAATCTGATCATGAAGCGAAGTGAATTATATTTTCCTTAATAATAATAGTTGTATATTTCTTTAAGTATCTAGAAATTTAGTTACATCAGGTTATCTACAAATACATATATAATTTTTAAAGTTACAGAATAGACTCCTAAAGCAATATGTGCAATGCATAAATAAATGGTTCCGTTAAAACGCTCGATTGTCTGATCCAATCAATGTAGTTTTTTATCTCCTTTCCAAGTTCCAAAAAGTTTTCCAAATAATTAGTCTCATGTTTAATTGACCCCGCCGGTGATAAGAGAGCTGGTTCATATTTTGCGTAGAGAATTGCGATCGCTTTTCTACGTAGGATTGAGGCTAGACTTCTTGGCACCAAGCCGCACGGGTGTGGACTCCCTTTAGATAGTTTAGGTTTGGCTTTTATCAAAATTACTTTCAAGGTTTTCGTTATCGTAATAAACATGTAAATGACGTGTAAATAAATATTTGTGAGTTATTCATAGCAAACTTACATACATGAATATTAAAAAATATATATTGTTAGAAGTCCATATCTTTCGTTATTCTGTGGTTCTCTCTAATCGAAACAGACTTGGTGTAATTACATTTGCGATTCTTGTTTTTTCTGAACCATTTTGATCGTGTGAAAAACGTAATATACGTTTCAGTGTAATTGGAGTCGAAATAATTGGACCGGTTGAAACATAATTGATGGGTAATTTGTCACTTTCTTCGATGAGATCCAGTCGTTCGTGCCACTGAGTCGACAAATAGATTTTTATGTGAACGAGCATGCAGTGTATATGTTAGAGTGCTCATTGCCACTTATATCTATGTGTGACTAACTTGATATAGAACGGGAATCTCGCCGGAAGCCGATCATAGAGGCTTTGTTATTTTTGACAAACTTGAACGCAAGTTACATAAGTAACGTTTAAGTATGTATGACAAATATATTAAATAGTGTTCGTGATACATTGACGTATATTTTTTATGTGAGTAGAGTAGCAAACGAGCATGCAAACCACCTATTATTAAGAAGTTGCAGCCCATAGACATCCATGTACAACTACAAACACGACCGAAATCCTATCTGAGCTCGAACGTTGCTACTCCTGAGGACTAAGATGGTCGTCTCGCTTCAAAGTGTAGCCGGCAACCGCACCTCTCCAACCGAAAC